>OY744517.1:226153530-226453530 GCA_963556195.1 Sepiola atlantica
TGCTAAAGCTTTTTTTTTTATTTTTTTTATTTTTTTTTTTTTTTTATTTATTTATTTTTTTTTTTTTATTTTTTTTAATGCAACCTTAATTCCTATATAATTTTATTTCTAGCTACCATATCGCAGAATGGTTCGTAGGTGTAGTGTTTAGATAGTATTTTATTATTATTATTATTATTATTATTATTACTATTGTTATAAAGAATTTTATTTGATATGCAAATTACCATATCACACGGTAGTTTTAAGGTAGTATATTATTATTATTATTATTATTATTATTATTTTATTATTTATTTATGTATATATATAAGTAACATTTTAGGCTGACTTATTGGGGAAATGGTAGTTTTATCTGTACCATTGGAGAGCCATGCATATAACTGTCCTGTTTTTAAATCTCCGAAACAGTTTCATGGTAAACAGCTGAAGATCCCCGTATTAATATTAGATGCTTACGTTAAGGTATCCTGCTTTTGTTTCACTGTTAGATACTAAATCCCCCTTTTTATTTTATTTACTTACTATTATATATTATTTTTTATTTATGAATTTTCCAACAAATGTTAAGTCTACACTATTTCGGATTTAGTTAGTTTCTCTGGGAATTTAAACTGCATTTTCCTTCTTTTTTTTTTGTCTTTTTGTTTAAAATAACTCAAAGCTTCTTTAGACTATATATTGGGTATTTGGATCTGTATGGCTAGGTTTCCTTCCTCTTATCTATTTGCCTTTCTGGTACCAAAGGTGCTAAAGCTTTTTTTTTTATTTTTTTTATTTTTTTTTTTTTTTTTATTTATTTATTTTTTTTTTTTATTTTTTTTTAATGCAACCTTAATTCCTATATAATTTTATTTCTAGCTACCATATCGCAGAATGGTTCGTAGGTGTAGTGTTTAGATAGTATTTTATTATTATTATTATTATTATTATTATTACTATTGTTATAAAAAATTTTATTTGATATGCAAATTACCATATCACACGGTAGTTTTAAGGTAGTATATTATTATTATTATTATTATTATTATTATTTTATTATTTATTTATGTATATATATAAGTAACATTTTAGGCTGACTTATTGGGGAAATGGTAGTTTTATCTGTACCATTGGAGAGCCATGCATATAACTGTCCTGTTTTTAAATCTCCGAAACAGTTTCATGGTAAACAGCTGAAGATCCCCGTATTAATATTAGATGCTTACGTTAAGGTATCCTGCTTTTGTTTCACTGTTAGATACTAAATCCCCCTTTTTATTTTATTTACTTACTATTATATATTATTTTTTATTTATGAATTTTCCAACAAATGTTAAGTCTACACTATTTCGGATTTAGTTAGTTTCTCTGGGAATTTAAACTGCATTTTCCTTCTTTTTTTTTGTCTTTTTGTTTAAAATAACTCAAAGCTTCTTTAGACTATACATATATATACATATATATACATATATATATACATATATATATATATACATATATATACATATATATACATATATATATATATACATATATATATACATATATATACATGTATATATATACATATATACATATATATATACATATCTATACATATATATACATATATATACACATAAATATATATATATATATATATATATATATATATATATATATATATATATGAGTATACGTTTAATAATAAGCGTGTATTTCGATGTAGTTTATAGCGAGTATCTTTTGAAGTTTCTGAATTAACTTTAGTTTTGTAGTTTCTGAATTTACTTATATTTTACCGGGCAACATCGACTTGAATGTCTGCTATATAACACTATAACAAAGTAGAGACAAAGTGGAATAATCTCACCTGTGTTTCTCGTTATTATACGACACTATAACAAAACACATCGGAGTAATTTTACCCGTGAAACACAGCGTTTTAGGACGCCTGTATATTTTTGATATTTAATACTTTGAATTAAGTTATAGCAATTCTGAAATGTAGTACTTGAATTATTATTTTACTGCTCCCGGACAACATCTTTTAGTTTCTAGTATACAAATCTGTAGCAAAACACTTCAAGCACAGTAGAGTTATTGGTGCCAGGCAAAACAACTTTCAAACAAACTTGCTCTGTGTAGTATATTGAGCACGTTGATGAACTTATAAAACTTTACGAATGTATAAAGCTATCAATCTATGAATTCCCCTCTCTGTTACTATCACAGTTTCCCCCTCCACTGTCTTTTCTGATCCGCCATGCTTTTTTTTTTCGTTCTTGCTTTAATGTACTGAAACTAATAATACTGTTACGAATTGAACTGAAATTTTAGTCAACAAGTTATTGCTCCCGGGCAACACCGAATTTCTGTGTTCCCTTACTTTAATATATAATGCAATTTAAATTGTTTTAATCTATTCCTACGCAACGGCGTATTTCTCATCACTATATTATCAATAATTAGATTAAAACTAAATTTGTTATAATGTATTACCGGGCAATGTAGAGTTTATTCTTTTCCCTCTTCTCCATCAAACATATACCACATATGAAATGTAATACTGTGTTATTATACACACTTGCTCTATATAGTGTATTGAGTACCTACAGATATACAACTTGCCAAGTCTAACAGTTTATTATTATTCACACCAGCTCTATAAAGAATATTGGTCACTTCCAGTTCAAAATATACCACTGCCAAAGTGTAATGATGTATTCTCACACACGCTTTCCCTATCATGTGAACATTCCGATTTAGTTCATATCCCTAACTTAGTGTAATATTATATTATTATAACCACCTGCTGAATCTCGGTTTGGGGGAATTATTTGATTCAACATATACTACTGACTAAGTGTAAGTTTAGCACTCAAATGCTCTATCTAGAGTATTGAACTCATTCACATTTAGCATTCACCCCGTTCCAAGTGTTCTACTGTATAATTACATAGAACTGATCAATCTAGGGTATTGGCCACTATTACATTCGGCATATAAAACTTATGTGTTCTACAGTATTAGTAAAATATTTCTCTTGGGCAACACCGATTTTCTTGCCTGATATCGAAAACTGTAACAAAACAAGTTGATGTTATTGCTTCCGGGACATATGGTGTTTTCACCCACCTGCTATATCAAGGAGTTTAACCACCTTTGGCTTAATGTATACTACTTACCAAATGTAATACTGTAATCGTACATGCATTACTCCTTGGCAAAATCGAGTTAATCGTCTAGTTGTTATGCTACCTTACCCATACGGAATACTTATACTCTTTCACTCACCATAAACAATAGGAGCACTTACTTATCAGTTTTGTGTTCACACCAGCCCATTCAGTCTATGGGAGCCACACCAGTCAAGGCTGATGATCACCTACTCTTGTTCTCTGTCGTATAACGCTTTTTGCAATATACTTGTTTTTTCTTAAGTCAGAGTTCGTGTTTTCTTACCAGACCTTTTACAAGCCAACAACAACTGCTGACAGGGTAGAGTAATAGCTTAAAAATAAATGCCACAGCTGGTGAGGAAGTATACTGAGGATTTCTTAGAACCTTACAAAGTGAGATATGATTTTTTAATTGCTATTCTGACATTGCGTTATTTTTTAACAGGACGAAGATACATATTTTCTTTGTTCCCCCAAAATAAATCCTGCCACCGAGAGAAAATAATTGAAACCAAATATTTTTTGTTAACTAAATACTACAGTTACGTGAAAAGCGTACACATAAAAAAAATGATGTTTTGGTCGAAGAGAAAACAGTTTTATGCTCTTTCTATTTAACAAGAAAGACTCCCTTTATCAGCATGATATAAAAGAAAGAATTCTAACAGCCGTATTAGATGAATACACATTTTAACATGGAATAATTTTAACCAACTATAGCAGAACCTGTAAAATTCAAAATACAACAGCAACTAGAACAAATAAGAAAACTAAAAAAAACAACTAAACAATTAAGAGAGATTACAAAAGTTTCTACTGGAACAAAATCCAACGAAAGACTACCAGAACAGAAAGACTTCTGAAACAATATAAAACTAAGCCGATGTAAGACGAAGACAGATTTGTAGAAAAAAAAGAAATTGATTAGAAAGACTATGTATTAATGCAAATAATATCGCATAGGAGTAAAAAAACTGAGAACGAATATGATTTTCTCGGAATGGCGTTTGGAGTGCAATTGGACATTCCACTTATTCCTTAGACGAGGATAAACATTTAATTCATATTCAGAATTATGATAATCTATACAAATTAGATTGTGAAAATTCGGCAAACACTAAAAAAGTTCGCACACTGCTCCAAAATCTACAACTTTTAAACTTGCTTTAATTATTACCGGGCAGCAGCGAGTAATTTGACATATGCAATGCAACCTTTAAACACACCTGCTCTATGGAAATACTTGAACCCTTAGGATTAAATAATACCACTTACCAAATGTGATAATGTATTATAATTTCATTGCTTCCATTACCATCTAGTTTCTTGTCAAGTATGTAACAGTGTAACAAAAAGATTTATTACAAATGAATTATTTCTCTCAGGAAACGCAGAATTGATACACACTTGGTGTGTCAAGGATATTGATCACGTGATAAACCACTTACGAAATGTGATACTATAATATTACTATTATTGTTCCTGGACAACGCCGACTACTTTTTCTTGTATACAACAATATAACAAAAGACAGTAAGTTCCTGTATCCCAGGCAAGACAGCGTTTAAACACGAGTGTTCTATGTAAGATATTGAGCCTTTTTAGATTACTACCACTTCATATTATACTGTATTATAATTTCTTAGTTTCCGTGCAACATCGAGTTTCTTGTCTAGTATTGAACACTAACAAAACACAGTGCAGTATTTGCTACAAGGCAACACGACGTTTAGATCTGCCTCGGTTTACTCCCAAATAATTATTTTTTAGCTGAGACATTAGTTTCTTGGGAAAAAATATATCCTTTTTAAACTAAAATTATGCGGAGTCAAACTTTTTTTTGCGACAGCCGAGCAAACATTTTTTCGCTAGTCCAGTCATAATATCACGACCACTTTCTCTGTCTGTCTGTCATTCTGTCTGTCTTTACGCCGCCGACAATTTTTGTAAACGTAATTTCAAAGTCAGAAATAAACAATAAATAATTTCGGCGCCCAGGCCGCGATTCGAACTCGCAACCTTACAGATAACCGCCCGCGATTCGAACTCGCAACCTTACCGATAACCGCCCGCCGCTCTACCATATGAGCTACAGGGAAACTGATAAAATCCTATCAAATTTTACATAGATATAGAATTCGTTTTTTTCTTCATTTCCTCCAGTTACAAAGGAATGATCGTATAACTGTTCTTCTAAAATACATTGGGTCTGCGTCCGCTCTCGATTTTTTAAATTTCATCCCGCATTTTTTTTGGCGCGAAAAAAAACAAAAAAATGTTTTCTATTTTTAAACAAAATGGTATTCGGAGACAAATATTTTTTTGTCTCAGCACTCAAGAACGCTGCAGCCTAACAAAAATTGATGAGTCCATTTTCGCTAGTCCACTTATCATATAACAAACAGGTTCTCTGGCTGTCTGTCTGTCTGTCCGTCCTGGAGAAATTTTGTAAACAGGAGAGAGGGGGGGCGAGATAATAACTATTTAATTAATTTACAAGTCGGAATATTAAACAAATACATCGGGCCAAATATTAAAGACTAAATAAACAATACATCATTTTAGGCGTCAACGATTCGTGGTTGAAGTTACATCTGGGGAGACCAAAATAAGGTGTGTGTGTGTGTGGGTGTGTGTGTGTGTGTTATTACGACACGGAATATAGCTATTTGTGATATTTTCTTAGTAGGGAGAATTTAAAAGTAATATAAACGAGAGTAAATGTTATAATTCAATTTATATAATATTTCGGCATTCGGTAACTCTCATAAATAAGTATATCCTTATAAATATGTATATACAAGTTATGAAAATATATTTATTGCAGTTGAGCTACACCGAGGTTCCCGCGTTTTATCCACAGGGGCATTGTCAGGCTTAAATGCATGGAGTTAGTTTTGCCGGGTGTTTTTATATACACGGCTTGCTAGTTAACCAATCGTATTTTTTGTTCTCTTAGTTTTAGTTTAGTTGTTTTTCAATCTAGGGAAGTCATACCCACGTAGTACTTCTCGTTATTCAGTCTTTCTTTAGCAAACATTATGCCAGCTATTTTAAAATCAGATATTATGACCAGAGAAGCGCATTTGAAAAAAGAGAACGTCGCATTAAAATAGCATTAGCAAACAACTACATCGAGCTCAAAGAAAATGGACGCTGACCAATAATTGAATGGAAAATAATACGACAGAGCAGTACTTGTAGAAATGTAGACGTACCGTGTAGATTATGTCTGAATGAGAAATTTAAAATCCTAAACTTGAAAGCCCCCCACAAGCTATTAAACTATTCAAGTGAGATGACAAACAGCTGCCTGCTCAGAATAAAATGTACGTTAGGCTAACAACACATAAATAAATAAACAAATAAGTAAATAAAAAACTAAACTAAAATCTAACAACATTAAAACTAAAACCTAAAATAGAAATACAAGGAACAACGTGTTAAAATAAGTTCACCCATTATATTAACACAAGAATGAAACAGAATGTATGCTACTCTATAGGAACCAGAACAATGGAACAGGAAATAGGAAGTAAACTAACCGGGCATTTGTTCCTGTGAAGCAACAAAAATATGATTGGTTTATTTGCTAACCGTGTATATAAAAACACTCGGCAAAACTAACTCCTTGCATTTTTGCTTGAATGTTCCCCGGGAATAAAACGCAGGATTCTCTCTATAGCTTAATCACCATAAATATATTTTCATAACTGTTGTGGGTGACCTACCTACCCTTCAATAATAACTAAATGGAAGCAACCGGCTACCATAAGTACCGGTTTTGCCGGGAGAACATTGGGAGGCACATTTAGGCACTCGCACTGCCAACACTGACTTGTGTATAATTTCTCTGTTCAATACAATTTTTTATTATTATCTGTAAACCTGTTGTTATTTTATTTCATTGTTGGTACCCCTAAACGGGTCCACAACAACTGGCGACGAGTGATTCATAAAGGACTTCGTTGGAAACACCTTGGACCTTGCAACCTGTGACTGATAAACCAGTGTCTACAACACGGTCAACCTTCGAAAAAAAAAGAAAATTCTACCCGTTTAAAAAAAAACCCAAAAAACCTTGTGCTTTACAATTTTCGGGAAGATATTGGAAACATCGAATACATTCAATTTTGGGACGAGTTTGCCTTACAAGAAATAACCAGTTTAAACAATTACTGGAAGAAGAAAAAAAGTAAGACAGATTTTACTATTTGTGTTTTTCGTATTTCTATACGGGATTTTACCTCGTGCAACAAATGAAATTGGAATACCATGTGCTTATAAAACTGAACCCTTTGAAAAAAAAACTCCATACTACAAAAACCTTTTTTCGTGTCTGATATAGTCAAACGTATTTTGCGAACAGACTTGTCACTGTAAAATAGTATAGTCGGAAAAAAATCTGACAAGTAAAACCAAGTTACTTTCTTGAATAACTAGTCAATGTTTTATATAGCCATTACTTGCTATTTTGCATTTTCAGCCTACACTGTCAGGCAAACGGACTTATTGGAAAAAAATTCCAAATGTGAACAAAAATACAAATAATTTGTTAAATTAATTACCCAATAAGCCGGATTAATAAAATCGTTTTTTTTTGTTCTCAAGGAACTTTGAAAAAAAAACAAAGACAAGCAAGTGCCGGTCGAATTCGAGACCCGAATGACGCAGTGATGAGAAGGGGTTGAGTTTGTTATTAAACAGTAAGCATTTGAAAAGAAAAAAAAATAGTGAAGGACTATTTATGACTAATTCTTTTTCAAGAAAGTATTTCTTTAATCATGGACGATTTCTCGAAACAGATATTGGAGATGATTAAATTTCAATCAGAACAACAGAAGGCAAACAATGAAAAACATCTTGCTCAACAGAAGGCAAACGATGAAAAACTTCAGTCTCTACAGAAGGAATATCAGTCGCAGCTAATAAGTTTGTTGAAGTATTTTGAGGAAAAGAATTTAGACCAAAAGCGAGAAGATAGACGAACAATTGATTGGGATACAAAATTTACAATTAGAGCAACAGACTACATCAGAGAGAAAATTTGAACAGCTTGCACAAGCAATGACAAATACGACGAATGACGACAGTGACGCGTTCAACCAAAATGCAATATGGTCAGCTATAGAAACCTTCAACTATGTGCCTGGAGAGGACATAAACTTCGAATCATGGTACCGTCGATATCAGGATTTTTTCGACATCGATTGTAGCACATGGTCGGAAAAGAAAAAGGTTCGTTTAGTTCTTCGTCAACTAGGTACGGCAGAGCATACAAAATTTGTCGATTATATTCTGCCGAAGAAAACGGGCGAACTATCTCTCAATGAAACCATTTAAATGTTAATGGAACTATATTGCCCCAAAACAAGTTTATTCCACTAAAGGTGGAAATGTATGAACCTAACGCGAAACGAAAGCCTGGATTACGCAACCTTTGCTTCGATCGTCAATAAACATTGTGACGACTTTAAGTTATCATCCTTGACAGCGGACAATTTCAAAGTATTAATATTTGTTCAAGGGCTCGTCTCGCAAAACGATGCAGAGTTAAGAAGACGTGCAATAAGCAAACTTTAAACCGAGCCAAATTTAACATTGCAACAACTGGCCGAAAGCTGTCAACAACCTATTTCCGAGAAAAAGTAAACTAAAGAAATAGAGGAAGCAACACATTCTAATGTTAAAAATGTTCGGCGTTTTTCAAAAAAATCATACTCTTCGAAGGAAAAATTCAGGAAGAAATTGCCTCAAAGGTCGGATGAAAAATTGCCAAACCACCCTTGTTGGAGTTTCGGGAACCTACATTGGTACCAGAAGTCTCCTTTTAAACGAGATAACTGTGACAAATGCCATAAAATGGGACACACAGCCTTACATTGCAGAAGTAACACTAGAAAAAAGTTACATAAAAACAACCAGAATTAATGGTGGCAACCTAAACATACGAAAGTATGTTACGGTAAAAATGAACAATCAAGATGTTAAACTACAGCTTGATTCAGGGTCTGGCCTATTAATTATTAATATTAATACATGGAAAAAGATCGGCAGACCGACTATGCTACGCACAAATAAAGTGGCTCGATCGGTAACTGGAGAGAAAATAAACTTTGAAGGGGAAGTCATTTCAACAGTGACACTAAAAAATAAGACATTAAAATTACGCATGTTCGTAATGAAAGATACGGCAACTTTGTTCGGTTCAGATTGGATTCAGCACTTCCAGCTCTGGGATTCGCCAATAAGCGCCTATTGTCAACGAATATAGAACTTTTCTGCTGAAGTAGAAAGATTGAAGAAGGATTTGAAAGAGTCATTCCCCAAGGTGTTTTCTAATGAATTGGGATGCTGTACTAAAATGAAGGCGAGTTTTGAACTAATTGAAAATAAGAATCCCGTTTTTAAGAGAAAACAAAATCTATCATTTGCCTCTCTTGAAAAAATTAATGCAGAAA
The DNA here is from genome assembly GCA_963556195.1 of Sepiola atlantica. Taxonomy (NCBI): domain Eukaryota; kingdom Metazoa; phylum Mollusca; class Cephalopoda; order Sepiida; family Sepiolidae; genus Sepiola; species Sepiola atlantica. Next base: position 226,163,135 of record OY744517.1, read on the forward strand.
TAGACCGGTTGGTGGAGAACGGTATTTTAACACCGGTTGACTATTCGAAAACATCTGGAGAGATCAGAGTGTGTGCCGATTTCTCAACCGGTATGAACGATGCGTTGAAAGATTATCACTATCCTCTGCCGATTCCAGAAGAGCTTTTCACAAAATTAAATGGTGGAAAACTGTTCATTTATTTGAGGGAAGCCTATCTGCAAATACCTGTAGAGGAAGATAGCTCTAAGCTTATCTGTATTTCGACACACAGGGGACTACTAAACTTCAATCGTCTCCGTTTTGGAATTAAAGTGGCCCCGTCGATTTTTCAGCAGGTAATCGACACGATGTTGAGCGGGCTAGATTTTTCGATCGGCTACCTTGACGATATCTTAATGAAAAGTACGAATGTCGGGGAGCACCGTGAGCACGTAAACAAAGTATTCGAAAGGATAAGCGATTTTGGTTTTACACTCAAGGAGTCAAAGTGTGAATTCTTTCTAGAAGAGATCAACTACTTTGTAATCCTTTTTTTAGTTGAATAAAACTTGGCTTCCAAGTAACACGTCTTTGTAATTACAATTAATTCAACTAAAACGTTATTTTTGAATGTTACCACGGGATGACGGAATAAATTACAAACAGGAAGTAATTTTATATGTCGCCGAGGAATTAGAAATCTTGTAAGCGAAATCGAAATATAAACATACTTTACAAATTTCTTTAAAACATCTTATAAATATACTTTTCAAATTTTCTTAAATGATAAAATATACTACACATTTCTTTTAAAAATATGATTAATATACAACTTTACACATTTCATTTAAAATATGATTAATGTACGACTTTACGAATTCTAGATGATAAAACGAAATAACATTTTTTTTAAATTCGTACAATATCATTTTTCAAATGAAAGAAATAAAATGAGATTTATTAGTGTAATAACAAATAAAATTGACAAATTAAGTCCAAGTTGTAATTAATTTAGAGTTGCAATTACTTCCAGGTTCTAATTAATTCCGAACCCCCTACCACGATACTAAGATGGATGTGACATGGAAACCAAAATCCGTAGATATTGATCTCAGTCTACCGACAGCTTACAAGGAATACCGACACTGGCGTGCAATATTAAGTAATTACCTTGAAGATTATGAAGATAGGATACCGAACAAATACAGAGCCCTGTTAAGCTGTGTGTGCTCTAATGTTTATGAATTTTTAGAGACATGCACGAACTTTGATGCTGCAATAGCAAAGCTGGACAGCTTGTTTATTAAAACAGCGAATGAAGTTTTTGCAAGACATATACTAGCAACCAGACAGCAGAAACCGGGAGAAACGATGGACGAATTTTTCCGAGAAACTAAAAAGGAATTGCAACTTCCGCCACCACAGTGCAGATGAGTGTGGCGACGAGGCAATGCGTGGTGCATTCATTTCTGGAATATTCTCGCCTTCAATACGCCAGCGGCTCCTAGAAAATAAAACACTGGACCTTCTGACGGCGTGCAGTCAAGCTTCTGCATAGGATATAGCCCAGCGTAATAGTGATGCGTATGCAACTTCGGATACCTACCTGGCTACGGTCATGGACCCAGGATCACTACAGGTATGTTAATGTAGTTGCTAGTCCTCCAGTTACTCCCAGTGAATCGGCTACAGTTGCCACACATAAGAATCGTAAATGCTTCTTTTGTCGTTTCTCGTATCATCCAAGAGATGGCTGTCCAGCCCGCGAGGCTACTTGCAATAAATGCTCCAAAGAAAAGACATTATGGCCGCGTGTGCAAATCTAAGTCTTCAAGTTCAGTGGCAACATTGGTCGGTTCTCACTTACTAACCACGTTTACTAACATGCCACAAGGACTCGCGCCAGCTGCAAAGCATGCGCCTATAAACAGGACAATATTAAGTGCTCTGCTGGATTCTTGCAGTACTGACAGCTATCTTAACGAAAGAATTGTGCAGGAACTAAAGCTAAAAGTTTATCCGTTCAATAAAGACATTTCTATGGCTCAGAAAAACTTGAATAATCGTTTCAAGGGTTATGTTGTTGTTAACCTAGCTCTCGATCTTAATAACAAGTTCTACGTTGCAACACACCTTGGTATTCTGAAAAATCTGCGTTCGGACATAATACTTGGCCAGGATTTCTTGCGTCAACATCAGAGTGTAACTTTTAAATACGGTGGGCCCCGTCCCGAGTTAACTATGGATAGAGCTCCCCCCTTTGTGCATTGGATGCAGCAAAAATAGAAGAGCCGTCTCTTTTTCAAAATGTATCTTCAAACTGCAAACCAATAGCTGCCAACTCCAGACGTTTTAGCAAGGACGATCAGATATTCATTGCAGAGGAAGCTAATAATCTACTCTCTGAGGCCATAATCGAAACAAGCATATCACCATGGCGAACCCAAGTAAAAAGCGGATGTGTGTGGATTATTCACAAACAATTAACCAATATACTGAATCAGATGCTTACCCATTGCCAAGGATAGACGACATGGTGAATGATCTGGCAAAATACAAGGTATTCTACACTTTTGACCTTAAAAGTGCCTACCAACAAGTGCCGCCGAATGAGACTGATCAAAAGTATACCGGGTTTGAGGCAAATGGTTGCTTGTATCAGTTTTGTAGAATTCCGTTTGGCGATACACAATGGGGTCGCCGCGTTCCAGCGGGCTATGGACAGTATAGTTAAAGAGGGGAACCTGCGTGGTGCTTTCCCGTACCTTGACAATGTAACAATTTCAGGACATACTCAGGAGGAACATGATGAAAATGTAACGCAGTTTCTTGACACTGTCGGTCGGAGAAACCTTACCCTTAACCAAGCAAAGACTGCAAAGTCCGTGCCTTCTATTAACGTCCTGAGAATAGTGTCATCAAGCCTGATACAAAGCGACTTCGCCCATTAAAGAAGCTTCAGCCACCCGATAACTTAAATTCACTTAAAAGGACAATTAGAATGCTTGCCTACTATGCAAAATGTATACATGCATTTTCTAAGAAAATTGAACCGCTAAAAAACTCGAGAAAATTCCCATTGGAAGAGAACGCCTTGAAATCATTCAACTTACTGAAAATACAATTGGAAAAGGCTACTCTGCAGACGGTGGATGAAAATATGCCCTTGAGGTAGAGTGTGATGAGTCCGAAGTTGCGATTTCTGCCGTTCATAATCAAGGAGTACGATCTGTGGCGTTTATGTATAGAACACTACAGAGCAGTTAACTAAAATACCACCTTGTAGAAAAAGAAGCAACTGCCATTATTGTTCTTAAGTTTCGGGCAGTAGGTAGCAACCCGAAATAAAAATAAATTCCTCTTTCTCTCCTTCTTCTTCTTCTTCCCTTTCGTTCTCTCTCTTCTTCCTTCTATCACTTTAGACGACGGCACCACCTGTTTCTCAGGCAACTGCCCCGCCGCCCTTACCCAAACACTGATTGCTCTTATAGTGCAGCCTCCTTCCCACAATCCTACTCCGCCGGAAGCACTTCCGTTTCCGACGGAAGTACTTCCTTCCACCCTCTTCTCACCCTCGTTAGGCTGTCTGTCCTATTCTTGGCGGAAGGTATGAACGAAACACTGACTTTCAATCTAAATTCGGCGATTAACTCTCGTAGGATCCCGACTCTACGCATGATCATTTCCGAAGCACCTTTTGTCTTTACTCTCCGCTGTTCTGTCACAGCCACCTGCACCCAGTTCAGCACGGTCGCTGAATCTGTACGTAGCTCCACCTCTTTCAGTCCCCACCTTAATGCCAGGTTTATGCCCTTGATAGTTGCGTCCAACTCGGCTACGTTGATGTGGGAGAAGTCTGTCGCTTTCCTAAGCAAGGCCGCGTCCTCCACCACCTCACCTCCAATCTCAACTGCGACGCCAGTGGCAATGCTACTTGCATCACACAATACGACGCCTTTTTTGTCTTAGGGACTCTCCACCTTCCTCTCACTGGGTCCTCCTTATCCACCTCCTTTAGGACATCTCGCATCACAGCCACCACATTTTCGCCAACGCTGTCCTCCCATTTCACTCCTCCTGCTTTTCTCTTCACATAACTGCAGGTTACTCTGAACCATCCAGCTACAGGGTAATGGCCCACCAACTTCCTGCAAACCGAGAACAATAGTCGCCTGCTCATTCTGCCCGTGCCCTCTGGAATAGCGTTCCCTCGTGAACCGCAGCTCTCCCATTGCATCCTCCTCTAAGTGGAGTCCCAAAGCCGCACTGCGATTTAACAGCTCAGGGGCCTTTGCTGTTAGACCAAACCTCCTGAGCTGTTCCACTACTCTTGGTGCTGGCACCACTGTCTCATCCAGCAGTATGTCATCTACATAGGAGTCGGTTGCTTCATTTACGTCCTCCTCTTCTTTCAACACCCGCTTTAGTATTGCAGTCATGGTTTTGGGCGCGACATTCAACCCAAAACCCAAACGCGTCAGGCAGTACGTCTTCTCCTTGAATTGTACTAGCTGATATTTCCAGAGATCTTGCTCGACAGGGATTTGTAAGTACGCCGCCTTCGGATCAACAATTGTGGACGCCCCAACCTTCTGTCTCCATCTCCGCATTGTTTCTGCACAAACGTCTATGACGTCACCCCCTGTGTGGCAAGACACATGTTTGTTCAGTTCCCGGTAATCCAACACGGGGCGGACCTTATCCTTGGTCGGCTGGATCACCGCCATGAGAGGTAACAGTCCTCCTTTAAGTTCCTATTTCCATGGCACGAGAATCCCCTCCTTGATCCACCTCTCCACTTCGTCCTCAAATGACGCCTCCTGTGACTCCGTTAATTTGGTGTCATACCTCCCGACTCGATTCTGCAGGCACGGAAGCCCGTCGTCCACTTCCATCTGGCAGTCCACCTACCATCGCGAAATGTTGCGATGAAGTCTTGATCGCTGATCTCGCACTCAGCCACTCCACCTCCATCACATGGCGAGGCTTCCAGGTTCGCACCGGCTGCACAGTGGTCGTCACCGAACTCAACGCGTCCATTTGTGTCAACAGTGACGCCCCCCATCCGACAGAGTACGTCCATGCCGAGGATTGCCTCTACCCCAGGCACCAGACGATCGACTACCAATACTTCTATCGTCAGTCGTCGTCCTCTTATGTCGATGCGAACAGTGCTGGTCCCACGACATTTCACCTCCGTGCCGTCGAATGCCTTGATGCTGTTACCCCCACTCAATCTGTTCACTAGGCCCTTTCGAACCATGGTAGTTGAGCAGCCAGTGTCAACCAGTGCCTCGATCTCTCTCCCCTCCACTGCGACCACGATCCGTGGGGCTATCCCTGTCGTCTTTGCGCCGGGGTATCGGCCGGCGTGATGATACCCCATTAAGCGTTTTCCCGGACAGCCCGTGGCTAGGTGGCCACTCTACTGGCACCGGTAACATATGATCCGCGTCAGATACTTCTGACAGCCTTTCCGGAGGTGTGGCCCACCACATTCAAAACATTTGATTGCCAGCTTCACTTGGCCTCGTGCACCGCTCTGTGCAACTGCCGATTCGTCCTTCACCCGCGAGGATCGCCTGCACGTCAGCACCTTTGCCCTGGGGATTAATGCGTGGACATCGGCGTGTCAAATCCGGGCACCTGTTGCAATTCCTTTGCAACATCTTCTGGGAATCCAGTGGTGAAGAATAGCTTGACCGTTGTCTCAAACCCTCGCCCCACATATCCTGCCAGTCCGGCCAATCGCTTCACCTTACTGGCGTAAACATCGACGGACCCACCTGCCCACCGTAGATTTTTCAGCATCTCTGTCGCTTCACATGGGCTTTCTGCGAACGCTCTTTTCAAACGGGTTTTTATAATTTCCACATTCTGTTTTTCGTCTTCGCTAAGCTCGAGATATAGGGCAAGGGCATCTCCTTCCAAAAATAACGGCAAGAAAGATGCTAGGTCCGTAACGTTTTTAAGTTTCGCGACCAGCTCAATCTTCCTTATCCACTGACAAACGCCGGTACTTCCGTCGAATGACTTTACCATCGTGGTTACACCCGCGTCTGTCATGTTCCCGTGCTGAAGAAGAAAAAGAAAGAGAAGCCGGGGATATAGCTTGTTCTAAAGTTTCGGGCAGTAGGTAGCAACCCGAAGTAAAAATAAATTCCTCTTTCTCTCCTTCTTGTTCTTCCCTTTCGTTCTCTCTCTTCTTCCTTCTATCACTTTAGAAGACGGCACTACGTGTTTCTCAGGCAACTGCACCCCCGCTCTTACCCAAACATTGATTGCTATTATAGTGCAGCCTCCTTCCCACAATCCGTCTGCGCCGGAAACACTTCCCATAAAAACGTATTGCTCCTTTTCGTTCTTTTCTTTCGTTGTGCCCGGCTCCCCACACGAGGTAAGTTGTACGTTTGTCGTCGTCTCATTCAAATATACAACAATTATTAAGGCAGTGCGTAAATAGTAAAACACGTACGAAAATTAAGAATGCGAAAATCCAGGAATGGAGACTGGATCTTGCCGCATTCAGCTACACTATCAAGTATCGTCCTGGTAAAGATAATGTGGTCCCTGACACATTTTCCCGAGCATACACTTGTTCACCCTTTAATACCTCTACACTCGCTGATCTCCACAATGGACTGTGTCATCTGGGGATAACTCGACTGCTTCGTTTTGTAAGAGCAAGGAATCTCCCTTTTTTACAGAAGAGGTAAAGAAGATGTGTGCTTCTTGAAAGATTAGTTCAGAGCTAAAACCTGAATTCTACCGCTTACAAAAAGAAACACTTATAAAAGCAAAAAAACCTATTGAACGACTTAGTGTTGATTTCAAAGGTCCTGTACCTAGTGTATCGACTAATGGTTATTTATTAATTATAGTTGATGAATACTCTCGTTTCCCTTTTGCTTTTCCATGTCCCAGAGATCAAATATTTAGATTTGCTATCTTCCCTATGTGGAATGCCAAGTAGTATACATTCAGATCGAGGCACATCTTTAAGGTCCAAACAGCTGAAATCTTATCTCTCTCAGAAAGGAGTTGCCACTAGTAATACCACTTTTTATCATCTAACCGGAAACGGACAAGTAGAGAGAATTAATGGCATTATATGGAAGGCGATTCGTTTAGCTCTTAGATCGCGTAACCTGTCCGAAAAAAACATTGGGAACTTGTACTTGCCGAGGTGCTCCACTCACAGAGATCGTTGTTGTGTACAGCAACTAACGGCGCACCGCATGAACGTTTTGTCACATTCCAACGCCGTTCCTCCCATGGAAACTCGCTTCTCTCTCGGCTTATGACTCTTAGACCAGTACTACTAAGGAGGTTTGTAAGGAACAAAAACGAACCCTATGTAAACCAAGTTGAGCTCCTTAACAGTAACCCGACCTATGCACACATTACTGTGTCTGTTCGTGACTTAGCACCTTGTCCCGAAGCCCAGACAATTTTAAGGTCTCCTATTTAGTAACAAGAGAGAGGGAACCACTTTGTACAGGATAATATACAATGCCATAACGAAGCCTATTAAACGTTGGCCCAGCCTGAACTAAGGCGATCCAGTCGGGTACCAAAATCTCCCAATCGATATGGAGATTGGCTGGAGTAGTAAGTAAATATATATATATATATATATATATATATATATATATATATATATATATATATATATTATAATGTTCTCGCTTGTCAATTGTTATGTGAATCTATTAATATTCGGCTGGCGACTAATAGATACTTATACATACAATGCGAAGCGAGAACGTGGAATGAATAAGAAAGAGAGACATGGTTTGATGTTTACGCTTCCGAGACCTTCTTCTAAAGAGGGCGATCTTCGTCAGCTTTCGTTTATATACAGAAGAGAAATATACAAAGGGAGACAATTATACAATGTAAGTGAGGTAATTATGAAACACGTTGTTGTCTCCAAATGCAAGACACTACATATATATATATATATATATATATATATATATATATATATATATATATATATAATTATTAAAAGGAAAAATACTATACACATATGAAGGTTGTATACATTATAAATTATTTCGAACCTTTAATTAGGTATCCTCATCCGTATAAACAACCACATAAAAAACGGTTGTTTATACCTCTGAGGAGACCTAATTTAAGGGTCGAAATAATGTATAATGTATACAACCGTAATAGTTTTTTTTTCCTTTTAATAATTCTATTTTGCTCTGTTTAAAGGTACATTTTATTCGGATTCTCAACGCAATATTGAAATCTACACACACACACACACACACACACACATATATATATATATATATATATATATATATATATATTGAATGAATGTAATATTGCTTTCGTAAAAGTAAAAAAAAAGGTAAAACTTAAATTAATGAAGACACTATCTTTTTTCTTTCTAGCAAGGAAGAATGTTATATTACATTTGTATGGGCTTCCATACGTGTTCCCGGAGCCGGTAGTCGTCAGGTGACTGCCCATATCTACCAACTTTTTTGTATTCCTTTTTTAGTTGAATAAAGCTTGGCTTCCAAGTAACGCGTCTTTTTATTACAATTGATTTGGGAGCAACATCTCTTACGTTGACTGTAGTTTCGATGCCAGAAGGTAGATGTACATGGGAACAGTTAGCATCGATTGTCGGTAACGTAGCAGGTATAATCGGAGGGCCATACTTACTCGACTTGTTATAATCTCTGACTTATACTTGGTTATGTTTTGCCCATAGAGGAATTGAAGTAGCACAAGTAGATTCACGACTGTACTTAAATAGTCTAACGTGATGGTCGCAATCGCAACTGTGAGGAGCAACGTTCGAATAGAATGTAGAGAATCAGGTAGAATATTTGCCAAACAAGACAGTCCCATATTGCGAGAAAGGAAAATTACTTGTGTAGCCTTATATAGTGTGTTATGTCGTTTCTCAATGTTCACATTTTCTTTCCTAGTTAGTTTCTTTATCTATGTGAAACATATCAATCATGCTTTATATCGAAAATAGTTGCTTCAGACTTTGTGTAAGAGTTTTGCTGTGCATATATTTACATGGGAATGCAAAAAGAAGCTTTAGCATTCGTCGATTATCGTAAGTAAGTATTTGTTACCATGTATTGACATAGATAGTGGTCCCTTACTATCCATGTGTAAGTGCTGGAAGAGTAGTATTCCGTTCATGAGATTCCCCTTGTAACCGTAAAAGAATGTAAGTGTTAGATACTGACAAGACGAACACAAATTAGTCATTCCTTTTATTACTTCGAGTGAAAAATGAACGTTCTTTTCTTTGGACAAATGAAATAGTTGTGTAATGCTAGAGTGGCATAGTTTACAGGGAAAGTCGCGAAGATCTTGTAAAAAATGAGTGAGTTTAGATATTCGTGAAAACGTATCAGCAACAATATTTTCTTGTCTAGGGCGGTAAACGATGCGAAATTGAAATTCGCCAACGGCATATTTGTCGTTTTTGATTTTTGTTTTCCTGGTGTTATGAAACTGGCCGCTTATACTCTTTTAGTCTGTAATTACAGTAAAATAGCGCCACTTTTGTTAATTCAACAATGGTGGCTTCAGCGTTTTCAAATGCATGGTGCTTATTTTTTTAGTGGGACACAGTGTTCGAGATAGAACGCCAGCGGACAGTTCTGTGAGATCCGCCATACAATTGTTACTAGAATCTGTTTTGAGTACAAATACTTTTTCTGGATAAACTATTACCAGAATTACGTATTTAGAATCGTTTTTTGGCGTTTGGAAAAAGTCTTAAGTCGGAAATAATGAGAATTCTCCATTGCGGTTTACTGCTAATATTTTCTCTGATAAATGTGCTGCAATAAGAGACCCTCCTTATAATTGGAATTTGTGATTTAAGATTTACAGGAACTGGCATCTCAAGTAGAGGTTTAAGGCGATTGTACTCCTGCGATATTCGGTTGCATGAGATAATGCATTCATGTGAGGTTATGGACGATAATGAAACAATGCTTTTATTCTTATTAAGCGTGATGTGGTAGTATTTATCTACCTCATGAAATCGTCGAAGATTAAAGTCATCCTCTGTTTCAGTTTGTTCACAAAGGTAACGTTATCAAATAGATATGATAGTTACACCTGTCGACAATGCTGTAACACGGAATGGCAGGCGAGTAAACTAGTACAATTTACCATATACATTCTTGTTACTGATATAGATTAGCTAGTAAGATGATTTAATATTAAAAGCAGTTAGAATATAGTTAACATATAAATATTTCTTCGACAATTTGGCATAGAGTAAACGTCTACTTCCGTTGATCTGTTCATTGTGTCGTTGTAATCGATTGCCATTCTTTTTTCTGGTTTACCTTTAATGCTACTAGAATCATGCGTTGGCCAAGGTGAAGTTAAGGGTTCGATTATAAATTTGCCTCTACCATTTTCACAGTCTCTATTCTAATGAATTTGCTCTCAGCAATTGCGTGGTTGCATGACTTGGTGCTGATTAGAATTGTATTCGTAGAGCAAATAATGGAAGAAGAGAAACATTTATGGATGGACAACGATTATTTTCCGCGACTGCTTTGATAATAAGTTCGTCCTTTTTCCCGTCAAGTTGATGACTCGGACATTATTGACTCGAAAAGAATTACAAAAAAGGTTCAAGTGCTTTGAAAATAATCCCGACTAACTGAAAAGTTATTGAAACTATTTAAGAATAAAATAATGAACTGCATAATTTGTTATTTTGTTGATTGAATTGTCGCTAACACCTTCAATCTGAGGTTGCTTGTTTAGTGAATTGTCGCGAACACCTTCAATCTGTGGTTGCTTGTTTAGTGAATTGTCGCTAACACCTTCAATCTGAGGTTGCTTGTTTAGTGAATTGTCGCTAACACCTTCAATCTGTGGTTGCTTGTTTAGTGAATTGTCGCTAACACCTTCAATCTGAGGTTGCTTGTTTAGTGAATTGTCGCTAACACCTTCAATCTGTGGTTGCTTGTTTAGTGAATTGTCGCTAATACCTTCAATCTGAGGTTGCTTGTTTAGTGTTTCTGGGCAAATGTTAGTCACCAAATTGCAATAGTTTCTTGAATTCTACATTATATTAATATGTCACTTAAAATGTAAACCATATAGTGTCATTTTGGTAGAAACGCAGAGAAACATGTTTTACTTCATAGTAAATTGTATGTATAGTAGTTTATTTTTATCATTTCATATTTGAAATGTGAGTAAGCATGCTTATATGGCGTTTCGCGTACACTAACATTAATTAACAGTGAATTCGTATTTGTTTAAAGAGAACATTGCTATTTTTGTTTGTAAATCTAATTTCTAATTTCTTGCCATAATTTCTTTTCTGCTTCTATTTTACATTTTTATATTTGCTGTTTTTTTCTAAAGAGTTATAAAACCGTTTTCTATTTTCATAAAAAATTGTTCTTATATTTATTACTTAAATTATCAGATTAAAAAAATAATTCTTCGTGGCAATTTCTGTTTTTCTCTATAACTTTAGACATAAAACTATAACTATTGCACTTATTTACTTTAAAATAAACTTAACACAATTAAACATGCAAATAATTTTATTAATAAAACACCGGTTGTAAAATCAATACATAACATAATTGTATTTTCAAGAATTCATTGTTAAATGTGCTAAGTTTCATTTGTAAATTGTTTAGAACTTTATGTCATTTTTATTCTACTGCAGTTATCTATTTTGACTTAATATTCACACATTTTATGATGCTTCAATATTGGTCGACTTTTGTTGTTCGCTGAACTACCAGAAATAATACTAAAAATCATCCAGAAGAGTTATACAACTTGTGATAATGGTAACACATTAAAAATATTGTATAGTTTAATGAATCTCTGGTTGATAGGAAAATATTGTATTTGTCTTTTAATAATCAAGTAATTTGTCAAAGTAATAGATCATAGCTGAGACAACCTTTTAAGCTCCCTATTATAAAAAAATGCAGGAATATCTGATGAACTGCAAATAAGAACTCTCAGAGATCCATACTTTTATGCAACAATAAATTATCGAAAAGCTAGAGATTGTATGGATTTTTTTTTTATTTTGTGAAATCTTTTCGGTAAGTAGGAAGGCAGCGACTACTATAATATTATAAAATAGATATTATTGAGTTTGCAGACTTTTGCTGAACATTGATGAGAAACGTTCCTGGAACTATATCATATATCTTCAAAGACGAGGAAATTTCGGCCCTAGTGTAGTTACTGGAATGATGTAAGTTTTGTATATATTCCATGATCTTACTTAATTCGTACATAGCTATGCACATTACATGTACTCTTTTCATTGTTAAGAGCTTCATGATAATAGTGGTATTTTACTTGTAACCAAAATATCCATATCTTACAAGAATTCGAGATATTATACATGAAAAACGTGAAATAAAAGGCCGACATTAATGCCATATTTTGACTACATGCTTCAAGATAAAATACATTTGGATACAATATGACACAAGAAAATGTATGTTGAGCAGTGTTACACATGCCAATAGTTATGTGGCACAAAGAAAAACATGGCGAAAAAAAGAACTGCACTTTTTAAAGTAGATTTTCTTGATGAAAAAAGGTCATATCGTTTTAAACCTATTAATATAAAACGGTATGAAAATGTATTAATTATCATATAAAATTAGATATACAATATAAGTTCATAAATCTTTTATTTTTGTTGTAGTAAGGTTGTTTAAATTCACCTCAGACAGACAATTGATAAAATAAATGTAGATAAAAAAGAATTATGACATTTCAGATTAAATTTTAAAAAACTGTTTCTCTCGCCTACCTAAAAAATAAAAAAAATGAGAATGGAAAGAATTAGTTGAGAATTATATTTAGATATTTTATTTATTAATTGCTTTAGCTGAGTAAAAAAGAAAACATGATATAAAAAGAAAAAGAAAATTAGAGTACAATATCTTTAATCTCGATATTTTCTGCTTTATCTGAGAAAAAAAGCAATTTAATAAAATTATATTATAATTAATCGCATATTTATGTTAGTATATTTAAGAAAACGAATGAATTCTAAAACTGACATTCTTAAAATTTTAAGATAATGTATACATTAGTTATCAGATCAAATATTACATGATGCTTTCACATGGTTCACTTCCTCAATATGGCTTAAATAGTTTTAGGTTTCGATCCCTTCAGAACAAATTATAGATATTGTTTCCTGTCATTTCAGAATATCACTGAAAGGCATTCAGATGGCTTTTACAGATGGGACCATCATTCTGACTATAAATAATAAAGTGAAACACTTGTCAACCATGTGTTTGATAAGGTTCAAGGGCTTTATAAATCTGATTCAGTTTGAATTCTTCGAGGTTGCTGATCTTTAATGGCCTTTAACTATAAATAATTATTCTAATTAGATGAGTTAATATTTTGTAAGAAATGAAAGAAAACCAGATAAAATGTCGGAGTACTTTCTTCCTAGAAATTATTGCACCCATTTTAAATAATATAATTATTGTATTTACACACTTACAAGGTAAGATATAAGACTGCTATTTAATGTGAAGAATATCCAGCTAACCTAAACATCCGTAAGTGGAAATGCATTTCACCTTCTAAGGACAAAACAGATAATACACTTCGATCCTTGTCAGACGGCCTGAAATTTAATGTTTACACTGTAGAACCATGCTGCCCTACTCGACGACCATCAACCCTAACGTTGTGTGTCCGTGGCCTTCTTGTCTTCATCGTCTAGCCGAGACGTCTATCCATTGACGAATCTTCGAGGGCACAACACTGGTCCACGTTAAGTAAAATCAACACAACTCTCGAGAAAGAATAAAAACACATACACATTATTATAAGTTAATTGGATCTATGAGTGTGTGTGACACCGTCGCGGACTTCTCGAGGCCCTCATTGTCGTTACCAAAGTCGTGAGCTCATCTCATCAAGTGTTAAACCTTTGCCGAGCTTTGTTTGCGACCTGCTCTCGTAAGAAGCTGACTTCAAACTCAATCTATTCTCTTCGTAGTCTCAACTCGTCAACTGTCCCTTGTCGTAAACACAACCCGTTGTCGTCAAAGATGTTGTAAAACACTGTCACTCATAAATATATCATCTCCTTTGTCTTAGTCACGTACAAGACCTCTGCCTTGACCAATAGAAATTTACCACACCCGTATTTTCCTTTGTGTGCGTTCATGAGTCATTTCCTATTCTTGACCGGGCCAAGACTATGGCGGAATCTATAGGGTCACAAAACTAACCGCAAATAAAGTGAAAAACACTTCTTTAAATTTTTAGAAGCGGTTTTCTTTTGCTTTCAAAATGTAAGCTAAAGAGCATGCACGTACAAAGAGTTGAAGGAGATCTACAACCTGGAGGAGCTGTATTGGTGGTGTGGGGGTACAGTCTGGCTTCCGGTAAATGTTACATTTTAAGGAAAAGTTTTATTACACTCATTTCATGACATCCATAACATGGAATGTTACTTTATCTTACATTAAGATATACAATAAAAATGACTTATTCGTGGAGGAAAGTCAATATATGTATACGTTTTTAACATGTTGGAAGAGGCAAATACATTGCTTGACGATGGTTGAGGCTAAAATACACCTCGATATAAGTTTCAGCGTAAAACTTGACATAAGAAATTAATGTTGGTCGCGAATGTTGGAACATGGGTCAATCCTCCAAAGTGAATGATTGAGACTTTCATGTGATTGGCAAAATCCATTAAAACAATGTTTCTGTGCTTTAAGTTAAAAATAAAATCGTCTTTTTCATTGCATATATCAGCTGCAAATGGCACTTTGAAATAAGAACATAAGATATCAAAAAAAGAAAAGGCAATTGGACTTACTGACCCTTTTTAACTTACGCGTTTTATGGGGTTTCTGTTTCAGTAACTTGGAATATTAAACAGACTTCATCTTCGGAAAACTAAAATATATTTTCCAGACCCAAATAATATTGGGCAGGTTCTGTAACAGTTTTCCACAAACCGCCATATTGTTTAAATTCTTAGCTACCTGCTGATTGGTTCAAGCATCAGCTCCTTTTCTAGTGCTTGTCGGCAACCTGCATTTCCAGTTCCTGCTACTAGTGGCGACATTCCTGTTGTTTCCCACTTCTAGTGACGTCACCCCTGTTTTTTTCAGTTTTTTTTCTTCTCACGTTATTACCTTTATAGTAAATAAACTTCTTTTAAACTGCGTTTGTCCTCTCTTCTTTGCCTTTGTTGTAATTTGCCCACTTTCGTAGTTGCAAGACCGATTGCACAGGTGATCGAACGCCGCAACAGTTCGAAGGCCAAATTACATGATTAAAAAGTACAGAAAATATACAAGAGAATACGTTCTATATAAAATGAAGACGTGTTCACCTCCTAAATAAGTTAGAAGTACACTATAAAAATAATGAATCACACGCATCGAAACACATCACTTTAGTCGCCTACTAACTTCGACTGTGCATCCAGAAAATAAAAATTATTTATAAAAGCTTTTCTTAAAACATTAGTATTAGTCTCCCTGTAAGCCTCTTTCAACTAAGTAAACCAAAGTATGTTCCCGCTTACAATTAAGTCCTCAACACAACTTAAAACCCCGCCTAGCGTAGCGGATCTATTATTCCACAAAGAACAAAAAACAGAATCACCGGTTTCAGAATTCGCAAATCAGCCAATGAACGATCATTAAACAACATTCATACCCAAAGTACTTACACATCTCATCCAACCCCATTACTAAAAGTACAAAAAAACTTTCCGTTTACAACGCGAAGTAAAAATAGTTTTTCCATGTTGTCATGAGCCAGCAAAAAGCCGTCAACTACTATTCCTACTGAGTAAAAGGTAAGCAGTAGTGACTTAAATACTATTTAATTATTACATATGTGTATCTGTCTACATATTTCATGATAAATATAAGTAATAAAATCGTTCTCGCCGTCTGAATGGTTCATTAAAATTATTATTAATTTTAATATCAATTTAATTATTATTAAAATAAATCGAAATTGAAAACAAATAGCAATACTAATATATATCAAGAGGAGATGGACAACTTGAGGGAAACTCTCAACCGAAACAAATATCCTGCGAGCATGACATTAGTTTTAAGATGTATACACCAAACACCAACGGACACCACAGTTTGTACACCATATATGAAGAGCCATCGGAAAAACTCCAAAGAATATGCAATCTATCATATATCAGGACAACATTCAGACGTGACTTAACCGTCCAAAAGCATCTGGTGAGAGTCAAACATCCTACGGAAAAATGTATGACTAAAAACTGCGGGTATGCGATCCCATGTAAGTGTGGGACAATATATAAAGGTGAGACATGTTGTCAACTAATAAAAGGCTAGAAAGACACCGGAAAGCCATAATACGTATAGCTATCAGAAAATCATCTATGGCTGACCACATATAAATTGAAAAGAGAAAACAATTACCCTTATGGAACGACGTAAACATTATAGTAAGAGAAGAACGGTGGAGAGAAATGCAGCTCAAAGAAGCAGCGCATTTGTTGAGCAATAATGGCTTACTAAGTAGAACTATGATATAATTTAATACAGTATGGAAACCATTTATTATAAGTAATAGATACGATTATAATATATATATATATATATATATATATATATATATATATATATATATATATATATATATACATGTATGTATGCATGTTATGTTACATAGCAGCGATAGCTTCTGTTAAATTATTTTGGGATTCATTTTTTCGATTCGTCGCACGACCGATTTGGTATTGTCGTCCATGTTGTGTAAAAACTCGCCATATTTTCGCGAACGTTTTCGACTGACATCAGTCATCTTCAGATGTATGAATGAGTATGCAAAATAAAAGATTGGTGAATTTATTAAGAAGACCTTTTAAAAACATTTCAATACCATTTCAACAACATTTCAACATACCTTCGCCCCCCCCCTCATAACGAGCATGCGTGATACTGGGTTTATTTCCTTGAATAAACAATTCTTCCATCATGGGGAGACGAATACTGCAATATGAGATCCCAAGAATGGCCGTGTTCTTGGTTAAAATATTGTTCAATCCCACCGACTCTCTATTTTATTATATAACAGAGCAACAGGTAGAGGGGCGTAATAAGGAAGACAAACTCTTGCCTGCAGGGATGGAAGAGAAGTAATGTCTACTTTTACTTACGGAAAAGTCCGGGCAACGCCACGTATTCCTGCTCGTCAATAATAAAATAAATTCCCAAATTATATTGAACGTAGGCTTAGCAATAACTCTACCGACGAAAATGTATTTCAGAAGTCAAGCAACATTTAGAATACGGTTCTACAAAATAGTGAGTAGCATTATGTTTCTGAATATTTGAGATTAGGATGCACTTTGTTTTCTACAAAATGAATACCTAACATAAAGCATTGTTTACCAAGCCACAATACGTGTCAAAGAAAGCACGAATAAAAAGAAGGACTACATCGGGATGACCTCCCTAGATTTTAAAACCAGATATTACTACATCAACGACACAAAAACGCCGAATAAAACAGCACTAGCGAACCAAGGCTGGGAGGTAAAAGAAACGCAGACGCTCACCAATAATTGAATGGAAAAAAGTGCGACAGGCCAGTACATGTAAGATATTTGAAATGCTGAACTTTAAGGACTCCCGAATCCCATTTAACCGTAAAAGATAAATAGCAAACGACTGGTTACATAGAATGAAATTCATTTTGGATAAAAATACATAGAAAATTAAACAAACACTTAAAAATATAAATACAAGAACGCTCTTGTTAAAATAAAGTCACCTATAAATTCGACACAACAAAAAATAGAAATGAGTCACCCTATACGAAACAGTAAAAAAGAATTGGAAGTAAAATCAGTCAAAGCTTTGTTTCTGAGAAGCTCTACCGTTTTCTAAGAAATAATCTGATTGGTTAGCGAGCTCGACTAAACATTACGTGTATATAAACACCTGCATTTTACCCTGCTTATTCTCTACGGGAATGAAACGTGGAAGCCTCTGTGTAGCTTACTTGCTATAAATATATTTTAATAATTTAATGCACACACATACATATATATATATATATATATATATATAGTGAATGCTTTTATTCAAACATGTACAAGGTCTGCTACACTGGCATGTCGATGTTATCGATCTACAGCTCTCAAGAGCTGAGGTCTCATCTGCCTGATGAGACCTCAGCTCTTGAGAGCTGTAGATCGATAACATCGACATGCCAGTGTAGCAGACCTTGTACATGTTTGAATAAAAGCATTCACAATACAGCTCTATATTTTTATTGAGCACTCTTTTATAAACCCGGTTTGATTCCCTTTGGATTTCTACCCTATGGATTTTTACCCTACCTGGATTACTATATATATATATATATATATTGTGTGTGTGTGTATTAAGACAGCATATTTTCATTTAGGCAAACATTATAAAATAACAGTAAGACTTTTTAAATAATTTTTTTTAATGTTCCTAATGGTCCATTTAGTGTTTCGGTCAAATTGCTGTATGTAAGTTCGATGTGTTTCTTGTTCTATTCTCTTTCCTATTTTGCGAGAAAGTTCAATTTGATTCGTCAAATCATATTCAGGCGATGTTAGTTTTGGTTTATCAACATTATAAACGCTCATTAAGAGCTGTAAATTACTGGCTGTTATAATAATAATAATAATAATAATAATAATAATAATAATAATAATAATAATAATAATAATAATAATAATAATAATAAAAGCCGGACAGTAAACACATATTTTTTCAGAAACTAAATTTAACACCCCTAGAAGATGATTTGACGAATCAAATCGAAAGTACTCGATAAAAAAATGGAACAAAAACAGATGGAACTTACATACCGCAATTTGACCGACACACTAAATAGACCACTCGGAAATTTAAAAAAAAGTCTTATACAGCTAAAACACTCCGTATCATTTAATAATGTTTGCCTAAATATACGCATATATATATATATATATATATATATATATATATATATATATATATATATATGTATGTATGTGTGTGTATACATATGTATGTATATATACATATATGTGTGTGTGTATACATATGTATATATATATATATATATATATATATATATATATATATAATCCAGGTAAAAACTCCACAGGGTAGTAATCTAAAGAATTTCAAACGGGTTTATAAAAAAGTGCTCAATATCAAATAAAGCTTTTATATATGACTAGCGGGGCTACCCGGCGTTGCTCGGGGTCATAAAAACATATACTTGAAGAAAGATCGTGTGTGTAACATCTTTATATTCAAACTTCTATGTACCCCCCTCTCTTTATAGCCGTCTCTTTATCTTTCTTCCTTTCTCTTCCCTGGCCGCCCCATTTCACCGCTACTTTCTTATTTTGCCTTTTGCGAAAGCTGTTTCTTCCCCACCATTTCTGCTACGTTGCCCAGCCAATAGTATGACATATTTCTATAAAAAGTAACACCTCTATCTGCGCCTTCTTTATAGGTACTTATCTCCGCCCCGGTGTTCATACTATATACGTATCTATCATCACCCTGGTGCGCATACTATACACGTACCTATCGCCGCCCCGGTGCGCGTGCTATATATGAACCGATCGCTGCCCCAGTGCGCATGCCAAATACATTCCTATCACTGTCCCGGTGCGCATACTATATACGTACTTATGCGTACTCATGTGCACATGCTATATAAGTACCTATCGCCACCGCTGAATGCTAAATAAGTACCTATCGCCGCCCCGGTGTGGAAGCTAAATACGTACATATCGCCGCCCGGTGCGAATGCTAAATCCATACCTATCGGCGCCCCGGTGTGAATTCTAAATACGTACCTATCCCCGCCCGGTGCGAATGCTAAATCCATACCTATCGGCGCCCCGGTGTGAATTCTAAATACGTACCTATCCCCGCCCCGGTGTGAATTCTAAATACGTACCTATCCCCGATCCGGTGTGAATTCTAAATACGAACCTATCGCCGCCCCAGTGCCGAAGCTAAATACGTACATATCGCCACCCCGGTACGAATGCTAAATACATAACTATCGCTGCCCCGGTGTGAATGATAAATACATACCTATCGCCGCCCCGGTGTGAATTTTAAATACGTACCCTTAGCCGCCCGGGTGCGCGTGCTATATACGTACCTATCGCCACCCCGGTGCACGTGCTATATATGAACTGATCGCTGCCCCAGTGCGCATGCTAAATACATACCTATCACCGCCCCGGTGCGCATACTATATACGTACTTATTGCCGCCCATGTGCACATGTTATATACGTACCTATCGCCACCGCTGAATGCTAAATAAGTACCTATCTCCGCCCAGTGGTGAATGCTAAATACGTACATATTGCCGCCCCGGTGTGCATACACCATATGTACCTATCACTGTCCCAGTGCGAATACTAAATATGTACATATCGCAGCCCCGGTGCGATTGCGGATTGCGGTGTGAATTCTAAATACGTACCTATAGCCTCCCTGGTGTGAATGCTAAATAGGTACCTATCGCCGCCTCGGTGCGAATGGTAAATACGTTTATATCGCCCCTAAAAATTTGGCCTGACCCCTAAAATTTGCCCCGACCCCCTAATCTCTCCAGCCCCACCCCTCCAACTTTTTTATCACTCTCCCACAAGCCTGAGAAATATTTTAAGTTCAAAAAAAGAAAAAAAAAATTTGGCCGGACCCCTAAAAAATTTGGCCTGACCCCTAAAATTTGCCCCGACCCCCTTATCTCTCCAGGCCCCCCCCGAACTTTTTTGAAAGTGTCCCACAACCCTGAGTAATATTTTACGTTCAAAAAAAAAAAAAAAATTTGGCCTGACCCCTAAAATTTGCCCCGACCCCCTACTCTCTCCAGTCCCCGAACTTTTTTTCAGTGTCCCACAACCATGAGAAATATTTTAAGTTAAAACACAAAAAAAAAAAAAATTTGGCCAGACCCCTAAAATTTTCCCCGACCCCTAATCTCTCCAGCACCCCCCAACTTTTTTTTTCAGTGTCCCACAACCCTGAGAAATATTTTAAGTTCAAAAAAAAAAAAAAAAAAAATTTAGCCCGACCCCTGAAAAATTTGGTTTAACACCTAAAATTTCCCTGACCCCCTAATCTCTCCAGCCCCCCCGAACTTTTTTTCAGTGTTCCACAACCCTGAGAAATATTTTAAGTTCAAAAAAAAAAAAAAAAAATTTGGCCTGACCCCTAAAAATTTGGCCTGACCCCTAAAATTTGCCCCGACCCCCTAATCTCTCCAGCCCCACCCCTCCAACTTTTTTATCTCTCTCCCACAACCCTGAGAAATATTTTAAGTTCAAAAAAAGAAAAACAAAATTTGGCCGGACCCCTAAAAAATTTGGCCTGACCCCTAAAATTTGCCCCGACCCCCTAATCTCTCCAGCCCCCCAACTTTTTTTACAGTGTCCCACAACCCTGAATAATATTTTAAGTTCAAAAAAAAAAAAAAATTGGGCCTGACCCTAAAAAATTTGGCCTGACCCCTAAAATTTTCCCGAACCCCTTAATCTCTCTAGCCCCCCCCCCCCGAACTTTTTTTCAGTGTCCCACAACCCTGAGAAATATTTTAAGTTCAAAAAAAGAAAAAAAAAATTTGGCCTGACCCCTAAAATTTTCCCCGACCCCCTAATCTCTCCAGCCCTCCTCCTAACTTTTTTTTCAGTGTCCCACAACCCTGAAAAATATTTTAAGTTCAAAAAAAAAAGAAAAAAAAAGTGGGCCTGACCCCTAAAAAATTTGGTTTAACCCCTAAAATTTTCCCCGACCCCCTAATCTCTCCAGCCCCCCCCCGAACTTTTTTTCAGTGTCCCACAACCCTGAGAAATATTTTAAGTTCCAAAAAAGAAAAAAAAAAATTTGGCCTGACCCCTAAAATTTTCCCCGACCCCCTAATCTCTCCAGCCCTCCCCTTAACTTTTTTTTCAGTGTCCCACAACCCTGAAAAATATTTTAAGTTCAAAAAAAAAAAAAAAATTTGGCCTGACCCCTAAAAAATTTCGTTTAACCCCTAAAATTTTCCTCGACCCCCTAATCTCTCCAGCCCTCCTCCTAACTTTTTTTCAGTGTCCCACAACCGTGAAAAATATTTTAATTTCAAAAAAAAAAAAAAAAAATTTGGCCTGACCCCTAAAAAATTAGGTTTAACCTCTAAAATTTTCCCCGACCCCCTAATCTCTCCAGCCCCCCCCCCCGAACTTTTTTTCAGTGTCCCACAACCCTGATAAATATTTCAAGTTCAAAAAAAAAATAATTTTTTTATTATAGATACAAATATATGCACATTGGTCTTTATTATAGATTTGCTTAATATCCCCCCCCCAAGAAAAGATTTGGCCTGAGGCGCTCACACCGGCGAATGCCATCACCCCCCCCCCCAATTTGGCATGAAAGGAGGAGGTAATGCCTATCATGAAAACGGAAGGGAGGGGGAGGAATATTAGCGTCTATTAAAAGGTTGTAGTGTGAGTGAATTTCTTCCTGACACTTTGCATTATTTTTCAAATTATCTGCCACTCTCTGACGTCATGATGACCTGATATAACCGGACACAATTTAGAGCAAGACCGGGTACATCCGGCAAGGGATTATGGGACAGGTGCGGATGTGATTGAGCAACCCTTGTTTCATTACACACTCTTAACGTAGGATTCCTATGTTGTTATTGATGCATCCGGACAGAAGTTATTGGATGATCTGATACAACCGTAGCTATTGCCGCCCCAGTGTGCATACTGCATAAGTACCTATCACTGCCCCAATGCAAATACAAAAATTTTACATATCGCTGCCCTGGTGCGAATGCTAAATACGTACCTATCGCTGCCCCGGTGCGAATGCTAAATACGTACCTTTCGCCGCCCTGGTGCATGTTATATATATGTACCTATCGCCGCCCCGCTACACGTGCTGTATACGTACCGATCGCCGCCCCGAGGCGCATGCTAAATACATACCTATCACCGGCCCAGTGCACATGCTATATACGTACTTTTTGTCGCCCATGTGCACATGCAATATACGTACCTATCGCCACCCCTGAATGCTAAATACGTACCTATCGCCGCCCCGGTGTGAATGCTTAATATGTACCTATCGCCGCCCCGGTGCGAATGTTAAATACATACCTATCGCCCACCCGGTGCGAATGCTGAATATGTACCTATCACCGCCCCGTTGCGCGTGCTATATACATACATATCGCCGCCCGGTTGCGCATGCTATATA
This sequence comes from Sepiola atlantica, assembly GCA_963556195.1. Classification (NCBI taxonomy): domain Eukaryota; kingdom Metazoa; phylum Mollusca; class Cephalopoda; order Sepiida; family Sepiolidae; genus Sepiola; species Sepiola atlantica. The sequence goes on from OY744517.1 coordinate 226,186,395, forward strand.
CGTACCTATCCCCACCCCACTGTGCGTGCTATATACGTACCGATCGCCGCCCCGGAACACATTCTAAATACGTACCTATCACCGGCCCGGTGCGCATGCTGTATAAGTACTTATTGCCGTCCATGTGCACATGCTATATACGTACCTATCGACGACCCAGTGCGAATACTAAATATGTACATATCGCCACCCCGGTGCGAATGCTAAATACGTATATATCGCCACCCCGGTGTGAATGATAAATACGTACTTTTCGGCACCCCTATGCACTACTATATACGTACCTATTGCCACTCCAGTGCGCATACTATGTATATACATATCGCCGGCCCGGTGCGCATACTATATTCGTGCCTATCGCCGCCCTAGTGCGCATACTATATTTTTTTGGCGCCACCCAAGAAAACTTTTGTTTTCATCCTCCCACATACTTAGAAATATTTTAAATTAAAAAGAAGAAAAAAATTTAACCCCCCCTTGAAAGAAAATTTTTTTTTTACCCTTCCCCTATACATAGAAATATTTTCAGTTAAAGAAAGAAAAAAAATTTCCGAGGTGCCTCGGTCATATCAAAGAACCATACTGCAGAAGCCTCCGGGTCCTATATTGTAGAAGCACCCCTAGTGCTGGGTCCTATACTGTAGAAGAACCCCTGACCGCTATACTGCAGAGCACCCATGGTCCCTATTCTTCATAGGCCTCCGGGTCCTATATTGTAGAAGCACCCCAGGTTCTGGGTCCTATATTGTAGAAACACCCCTGGTACCTATACTGGAGAAGCACCCCTAGTCCCTATACTGGAGAAGCACCCATTGTCCCTATTCTGCAGAAGCCTCCGGGTCCTAAATTTAGAAGCACCCCTGGTGCTGGGTCCTATATTGTAGAAGCACACATGGTCCCTATACTGGAGAAGCACTTATATTTCTAGGGACCGTTATACTTTAGAAGCACCAACATTCCTGGGGAGACCGTCATACTTTAGAAGCATCAACATTTGTGGGGACCGTTATACTGTAGAAGAACCAATATTTCTAGGGATCGTTATACTTTAGGAGCACCAACGTTCCTGGGGAGGGACCGTTCTAAAGCACCAATATTTGTAGGGACCGTTATACTTTAGAAGCACTAATATTTCTAGGGACCGTTATACTTCAGAAGCACCTACATTACTTTGCAAATCAAGTAGGCCTCCTGAGAATTACTGACATCACTCTTACCGGTTGCCTTCCTATGTTGTTATTGATGCATCCGGACAGAAGTTATGGGATGACCTGATACAACCGGATACAATTTAGGGCAAGACGGGTACATCCGGCAAGGGATTATGGAGCATGTTTAGTGAGTCAGCATTTTTATAAAGTTATTACATAAATACATTGGATAATTTCCAAATTACTACTGATTAACGTTGAAAAAATGGATATGTATCATGGATATGTATCATGTATCATGTATATGTATCATGTATATGTATAATGTATATGTATATGTATCATGTATATATATCGTGTATCATGTATATGTATCATGTATATGTATCATGTATATGTATATGTATCATGCGTATTTATCATGTATAAGTATATGTTTCATGCATATGTATCATGTATAGGTATATATATATCATGTATCGTGGATATGTATATGTATCATTTATCATGGATATGTATCATGTATCATGTATCATGGATATGTATCATGTATCATGGATATGTACCATGGATATGTATCATGTATCATGGATATGTATAATGGATATATATCATGTATCATGGATATGTACCATGTATCATGGATATGTACCATGTATCATGGATATGTATAATGTATTATGGATATGTACCATGTACTATGGATATGTATAATGTATCATGGATATGTATCATGGATATGTATCATGTATCATGGATATGTATCATGGATATGTATCATAGATATGTATCATGTATCATGGATATGTATCATGGAGATGTATCATGTATCATGAATATGTATCATGGATATGTATCATGTATCATAGGTATGTATCATGTATATTGTATCATAGATATGTGTTATGTATCATAGATATGAATCATGTATCATGTATCATGTATATCATGTATATGTATATGTATCATGGGTATGTATATGTATCATTGGTATGTATCATGGATATATATCATGGATGTGTATCATCTATCCTTGATATGTATCATGGATATGTATTATATATATGTATCATGTATCATGGATATGTATATGTAGCATGGCTATATATATGTTTCATGGATAGGTATCATGTATATGTATCATGTATCATACATATGTATCACGTATCATGTATCATAGATATGTGTTATGTATCATAGATATGTATCATGTATCATGTATCATGGATATGTATCATGTATCATGGATATGTATCGTGAATATGTATCATGGATATGTATCATGGATATGTATCATGGATATCTATCATGTATCATGGATATGTATCATGATATATATAATGGATATGTATCATGTATCATGGATATGTATAATGGATACTATCATGTATCATGGATATGTATCATGGATATGTATCATGGATATGTATCATGTATCATGTGTTATAGATATGTATCATGTATCATAGATATGTATCATGTATCATAGATATGTATCATGTATATGTATCATAGATATGTATAATGTATCATGTATCATATATATTCTTGATCATTTTAAATCTCCTCATGATTTTCTTCATCATTTTCAATCCCCTCATGGTATTCTTCATCATTTTCAATCCTCTCGTGATATTCTTCATCATTTTCAATCACCTCATGGTATTCTTAATCATTTTCAATCCCCTCATAATATTCTTCATCATTTTCAATCCCCTCATGATGTTCTTCATCATTTTCAATCCCCTCATAATATTCTTCATCATTTTCAATCCCCTCATGATATTCTTCATCATTTTCTAATCCTCTCATGATATTGTTCATCATTTTCAATCCCCTCATGATATTCATCATCATTTTCAACCCCCATGATATTCTTCATCATTTTCAATCCCCTCATGATGTTCTTCATCATTTTCAATCCCCTCATGATGTTCTTCATCATTTTCAATCCCCTCATGATATTCTTAATCATTTTCAATCCTCTCATGATATTTTGCATCATTTTTAATCTCCTCGTGAAATTCTTTATAATTTTCAATCCTCTCATGGTATTCTTCATCATTTCAATCCTCTCATGGTATTCTTCATCATTTTCAATCTTCTCATAATATTCTTTATCATTTTCAATCCTCCCATGATGTTCTTCATCATTTTCAATCCCCTCATGGTATTCTTAAGCATTTTCAGTCCTCTCATAATATTCTACATCATATTCAATCCTCTCATTGTATTCTTCAGCATTTTCAATCCTCTCATGATGTTCTTAATCATTTTACATCTTCTCATGATGTTCTTCATGATTTTCAATCCTCTCATGATATTCTTCATCATTTTAAATCCCCTCATTTTATTATTCAGCATTTTCAATCCTCTAATCGTATTCTTCATCATTTTCAACCCGCTCATGATATTCTTCATCATTTTCAATCCCATCATGGTATTCTTCATCATTTTCAATCCTCTCAGAATATTCTTCATCAGTTTTAATCCTCTCATGATGTTCTTCATCATTTTCAATCCCCTCATGGTGTTCTTCAGCATTTTCAATCCTCTCATGATATTCTACATCATTTTAAATCCTCTCATGGTATTCTTCATCATTTTCAATCCTCTCATAATATTCTTCATCATTTTCAATCCTTTCATGATGTTCTTCATCATTTTAAATCCCCTCATGGTATTCTTCAGCATTTTCAATCCTCTCATAATATTCTACATCATATTCAATCCTCTGATCGTCTTCTTCATTATTTTTAACCCGTTCATGATATTCTTAATCATGTTCAATCCCATCATGGTATTCTTCATCATTTTCAACCCTCTCATGGTATTGTTCATCAATTTCAATCCTCTCATGGTATTCTTAATTATTTTCAATCCCATCATGATATTTTCCCTCATTTTCAATCGCTAAATACAAGGAGACCTCTAGAGCTATACTAAAATAACTCTCGCTTATTCCCCTCCCTTTTATCAGGGCAATAGTCCGAAGAAAAATGCAAAAAAAAACAATAATAACGTGACGATAGCATAAAATAATATCCGAACCTATCACTATGACATCATGCACCTATCTATGTGACGTCATGTGCACAAGATAACATTAAAAATCGTGATCACATTAAACGAAAAATGGCTATTTGAGCCCTTAAAAATGAATCTTTTTTTTTAATTTTTCGATATTATTTTCTCGAGGTTATGCCGGTTAAAATAATACCTAATTCGGAGGTGTTTGTTTAGTATTTTAAAAGCCTTAGCGTTACATACATATCACAGATTTTTGCCTTATATATATTGAGATTGAGATGAGATGAGATGAGATGAGATGAGATGAGATGAGATGAGATGAGATTAAGATTATTTTATTTAAACAGACATGTACCAAATCTACGACACTGGCATGTCGATTTAATCTATCAACACCTATTATAAACTGAGATCTCATTAGGCAGAGTTAGAATCCGATCTTAACCTTATATTATATTTGGAAATAATCCAAATATGATTTAAGGTTAAGATTGGACTCTAACTCTGCCTGATGAGATTTCAGTTTCTAATAGCTGTTGATCGATAACATCGACATGCAAGTGTCGCAGATTTTGTACATGTCTACGTAAATAAAAATAATCATATATATATATATATATATATATATATATAGTCACTTTACACATATGTGGTCTTACCTAACATGGTTTGTAAGGTAATACCTAACATGGTTTGTAAGGTAATTTTCAATAATTGTTACCGAATTGTAATCTTGTCATTGGTTCCATGACACTGTAAAACGCCGAAAATGAGAAAGAGCAAGAAGATATAGTTGGTGATAATGGTGAATGAAATTAAATTAATATTAATACATGGTGTGAATAATTGCTTCAATTTAGAAATCATTAAAACGCTTTCATGTCTAATTATTACTCAAAATGTGTAATACTTCATTGAACTAACATTTTCCAATTTTTTTTTAATACTTGCATTGTAACGTTGCTTACTTTGATGGGTGCATTTCACATTAAGAACAATAAACATTTACCAATTGTTATATAAATGCATGTTCTTTTGTTTCTGAACGAACCTTGGCGCTCCGACAAATTTAAAATTATACATTTATTCGTCGATAAAATTCTAAACGTTGGCGACATCTGATCGAGGTAAAGGATCTCTCCCCTCTCTCTCTATCTGATTTTAGGAGCGTCTATGTTCGTTTTAATAGATAAACTCATCCTTTTGTTACTTTATGATTTATGACGTCATAAAGTAAGTTCCCAATGTATTATACTTCTTGTTGTTTATAACATTTATGACGTCATATATGTTTACATCATAAAGAATCTCCCCGAAGACGTAATGGATGAACTTATAATTGTGATGTCATCAATGTAACGAAGTACATTATGTCCATTTTTCCCCGATCTGGTTTAATAAATGACGTAATTAAAAATGATGTAACCATTTTGTGACGTTGTCAACTGTGCCGTGTTTATCAGAGGTTAATCGTATGGCGTCATCGTTTGGTGATGCCATTCTTTTCTCGCGCCATTCAGTGTACACTGAGATAACCAAGCAAATGTAACGATGTGGTTCTTTTTTTATAATGTGATTAAAAGCGACTGAACAGTTCTTGACTGTTTCTTCTCAAACTAACGTTTCGATCCTTTTGTTTTTAATTTAATAAAAGTATTCAAATCAACGTTTCTCGAAACTTTTAGAAACATTTCCAAACTTGTTTTTTGTCCAACAATAAAAAAGCCTTTAAACTGTTAGTTACTTTTTCATTACTTTACCCGCTTCTCCTTACCGCGTGGCCGATGTGAGTGGGGTGAATTTTAACGGGATACATTTTGGGGTGGGGGTTTATGTGTGTATGCACGTTTCTTACAATGCAGACCATCGATCATACGATGCCCCAAACTCCATGCAAACGTTTTTTTCTTACAGTGGGTGCGTGTGTACGTGGATTTTTAAAGCACTTTTCGACACAAAAGTTCATTCTAAATGAATGTCATAATTTACCTGATACTTTTCTTCGTCTCCTTCTACACTTGTCGTCGTCGTCATCTTCGTCGTCTAGTTTTATGACGTGGGATTTCTCAGATATTCTTACATTCTTCGTCCTGTAGAATTCTTGATCGTCTAATTCGATGCATCTGCTCTCAAGGAATAACACCCTTGTGTACAACAAAGAAAAAATTCAGAGGGCTGATTTAGATAGGTTTATGAACGACGTTTATTAATCTCTTCTTTCCTGATAACGCCGGGGAGAGAGTCGCCGTTCTCCAGTTGGTTTGTTTAACGGTTTCTGACTTAACTATTTCTTCTGACTGGGGAAAGGGGATATGGAATGGCTTATTCCCATCGCATTTGAGACCAACACTTAAAGTTTCAGACCATAATTAATAAGGTCCGTACCGCCTGAGATCCATTTACGAACTGATCACGATTTTCCTCTCGACAACAACATGTGCCGTCACAGTTCCCCAATTCCGTCATCCAAATGCATAACCATATTTACTCTCGCTTTGTGCGTATCCGTTTGACACCAAATGCTTCATCTCGGTCAAATACTGTCTATGTATTATGACTGAGAATTAATAATTCGTGAAAAGAAATGCATTCATCCATAATATATGTCAGTTTAACTCTGCACGCAATCCAACAATTTCACTCAGGTCACAATCCATACTAGCTAACTTACATCCTTTCAGAAAGATAGGGCTTCTCCGGATGTAACACAAACAGGCACACAATCTGCAAGTAGTTTTAGCCCTATATATCGTTAGATTGATAGATGAGGAGAATATTGAAAACAAACGTAGTCATGATAATTAGAAACGAAATAATTGTGTTTTATAAAGTGTATTCAATGAAACATCAAGAAGAAACTCTCACTTATTTAACAACGGCTTCTCTAGTTTCTTTTGTCTCAGTTCTACAATTTGTATAATTGTTTCTGGCGTTGAACATCGTCCTGACATGATGTGTTCAAGTTCTATCGGAGTTGTATCTCGGTCTTGACTAATATCCGTAGCTATTACTCTTTTTTTTGTAAACGCTGAATACCCTTCAATTTTCGTTTTGGGCGTTAAGACGACGTGGGATGCGATGGTTAGGCGTCCCTTTCTCTAGAAATATAAAAAAAATAATATAAGTGTAATCTTTGTTGGGATGTGTTAGAAAGATAATAGCAAGGTACAGTAGAAAATACCGATATTAGAAGGGACATTGGGATAATTTGCAATTAGTTGGAAGGTTTAAAGATGGAAAGACAGAGAACTGTAGAGAAATAGGTAGACAAAAATAACATTGTGAAAGAGTTAATCTTTCTTGAAAGAGATAAGGAAGATATTTAGAAGACATAGGTAAGAGTCGTGCACTTCAATGGGATAATGGATGTTGTATTAGTTACGTTCATTGACTACTCCCTTAACCCCTAGTATTATCAAGATTATTCGCCACTGATTTCGGTGCACTTCATGTAATGTCTAATCCTTAAAAACAACTTGTTGACACATCTCCTCCTGCTATCTTCTTTAATCGAAGCTATCCCGGAAAACGAAACGCATGGAATAACACAGCATGGTGTCTAAATTACGGAACTACTAACCCAGACCTTGACAAAAATGGAAATCACGATAAACAATGATATTTTACGAGGCTTCGATAAAATAAATGAAAACAAAAGGGACACCCGCGTGCGCATTGCAAAAAGGTAAGACGAATTTCACCCTCACCTTCTTAATAATTCGTTAAAACGACTTGCCAAACACCTCCCCGACAATAGACTGATTCAGTTCGAACAAAAGATGGACAGATTCTTACGCAAAGTCCAGCTTCATTTTGACAGACAATTACAGGAAATCGAGGACGATATCAGACTGCACTACCTCTTACTTTGGGCCGATATCGAAGTGCAGGAAATAAGCGACAAGTTTACTTTTCGAAAAGATGAAGCGAGACAGTCGATACTTACATTAAATAGTTCAAACAATATGTAAGCCTGCGGTCGAATTTTCGTGAAGCCAGGCATGAACTGCCACAGTGTCGGTACACATCAAACGAATCATCACACGCTTTCTTGAAGCGCCTTCGTACGGAAATTTAACAATCCGAGTACGATCCTATTGTTTAAAAGTGTATCTGATGTCCGGTAGAAAGTAGATATATTTGGATGACACTGGTAGTTGTGAAGAGACGTTTATGAGGAGAACAATGAGATGGGTTTCTGTTGTGAAGTTGTCCAACAGTAAATAATAAATAAAGGAAGTCAAGTCGAGGGTTGGTTTAACAAGTGTATTAACAAAATAAGAAAGTGACTAGTTCTTGGCTAGACAGTTACAAGACTGTGCTTTGTCTTCTCTGTGTCTCTGGTAAGTCGCACTATTTATAGTGACAACCGGTGCAGTTTCTCCTGTGTAAGAACGGCCGGTGTAACAGTTTCATAGATTGAGATGAGTTTGACACGGAATAGTCGCGACAGACAGATCGTCGACAAAGCACTGGGGTAGGGGTCGTACAACGAGGTTAATGTTAGCTTTGATTCTGAATTTGAAAAAAATGTGAATTTAACTACGATGTTTACGCTGACGACGAGACCCTTCAACAAACGCACATACACACGTGTTAAACTAGTCAAGTTTTCACGATGTCGATGCTTGTTTTTTTTGTATTTATTGAGTGTGTTAATTCTAAACTATGTTTCATGCTCGCTCGTTGATTGCCAATACTAGTATCGACACGTTATACCTAATAATTTTTGAAAAAAACAGAAAATCAGATAAAAACTATGTGATCTGCTTACCAAATCGATGTGATCTACCAAAACTATGTGATCTACTTACCAAATCGATGTGATTTACTTACCAAAACTATGTGATCTACTTACCAAATCTATGTGATTTACTTACCAAAACTATGTGATCTACTTACCAAATCGATGTGATCTACTTACCAAAACTATGTGATCTACTTACAAAATCTATGTGATCTCCATACCAAAACTATGTGATCTACTTACCAAATCGATGTGATCTACTTACCAAATCGATGTGATCTACTTACCAAATCTATGTGATCTACTTACCAAATCTATGTGATCTACTTACCAAATCTATGTGATCTACTTACCAAATCGATGTGATCTACTTACCAAATCTATGTGATCTACTTACCAAATCTATGTGATCTACTTACCAAATCGATGTGATCTACTTACCAAATCCATGTGATCTACTTATCAAAACTATGTGATCTACTTACCAAATCGATGTGATCTACTTACCAAATCTATGTGATCTACTTACAAAATCTATGTGATCTACATACCAAAACTATGTGATCTACTTACCAAATCGATGTGATCTACTTACCAAATCGATGTGATCTACTTACCAAATCTATGTGATCTACATACCAAAACTATGTGATCTACTTACCAAATCTATGTGATCTAACAAAACTTGTGATCTACTTACCAAATCGATGTGATCTACTTACACAATCGATGTGATCTACTTACCAAATCGATGTGATCTACTTACCAAATCTATGTGATCTACTTACCAAAACTATGTGATCTACTTACCAAATCGATGTGATCTACTTACCAAATCGATGTGATCTACTTATCAAATCTATGTGATCTACTTACCAAAACTATGTGATCTACTTACCAAATCTATGTGATCTACTTACCAAAACTATGTGATCTACTTACCAAATCGATGTGATCTACTTACCAAATCTATGTGATCTACTTACCAAATCTATGTGATCTACTTACCAAATCGATGTGATCTACTTACCAAAACTATGTGATCTACTTACCAAATCGATGTGATCTACCAAACCTATGTGATCTTCTTACCAAATCTATGTGATCTACTTACCAAATCTATGTGATCTACTTACCAAATCGATGTGATCTACTTACCAAATCTATGTGATCTACTTACCAAATCGATGTGATCTACTTACCAAAACTATGTGATCTACTTACCAAATCTATGTGATCTACCAAAACTATGTGATCTACTTACCAAATCTATGTGATCTACCAAAACTATGTGATCTACTTACCAAATCGATGTGATCTACTTACCAAATCTATGTAATCTACTTACCAAATCTATGTGATCTACTTACCAAATCGATGTGATCTACTTACCAAATCGATGTGATCTACTTACCAAAACTATGTGATCTACTTACCAAATCGATGTGATCTACTTACCAAATCTATGTGATCTACTTACAAAATCTATGTGATCTACATACCAAAACTATGTGATCTACTTACGAAATCGATGTGATCTACTTACCAAATCGATGTGATCTACTTACCAAATCTATGTGATCTACATATCAAAACTATGTGATCTACTTACCAAATCTATGTGATCTACCAAAACTATGTGATCTACTTACCAAATCGATGTGATCTACTTACCAAATCGATGTGATCTACTTACCAAATCGATGTGATCTACTTACCAAATCTATGTGATCTACTTACCAAAACTATGTGATCTACTTACCAAATCGATGTGATCTACTTACCAAATCGATGTGATCTACTTATCAAATCTATGTGATCTACTTACCAAAACTATGTGATCTACTTACCAAATCTATGTGATCTACTTACCAAAACTATGTGATCTACTTACCAAATCGATGTGATCTACTTACCAAATCTATGTGATCTACTTACCAAATCTATGTGATCTACTTACCAAATCGATGTGATCTACTTACCAAAACTATGTGATCTACTTACCAAATCGATGTGATCTACCAAACCTATGTGATCTACTTACCAAATCTATGTGATCTACTTACCAAATCTATGTGATCTACTTACCAAATCGATGTGATCTACTTACCAAATCTATGTGATCTACTTACCAAATCGATGTGATCTACTTACCAAAACTATGTGATCTACTTACCAAATCTATGTGATCTACCAAAACTATGTGATCTACTTACCAAATCGATGTGATCTACTTACCAAATCGATGTGATCTACTTACCAAATCGATGTGATCTACTTACCAAATCTATGTGATCTACTTACAAAATCGATGTGATCTACTTACCAAAAACTATGTGATCTACTTACCAAATCGATGTGATGTACCAAACCTATGTGATCTACTTACCAAATCGATGTGATCTACTTACCAAATCTATGTGATCTACTTACCCAATCGATGTGATCTACTTACCAAATCTATGTGATCTACCAAACCTATGTGATCTACTTACCAAATCTATGTGATCTACTTACCAAATTAATGTGATCTACTAAACCTATGTGATCTACTTACCAAATCTATGTGATCTACCAAACCTATGTGATCTACTTACCAAATCTATGTCATCTACCAAACCTATGTGATCTACTTACCAAATCTATGTGATCTACCAAACCTATGTGATCTACTTACCAAATCTATGTGATCTACCAAACCTATGTGATCTACTTACCAAATATATGTGATCTACCAAAACTATGTGATCTACTTACCAAAACTATGTGATCTACCAAAACACTTCTGATCTACCAAAACTATGTGATCTACTTACCAAATCTATGTGATCTACCAAAACTATGTGATCTACTTACCAAATCGATGTGATCTACCAAAACTATGTGATCTACTTAGCAAATCGATGTGATCTACCAAAACTATGTGATCTACTTGCCAAATCTATGTTATCTACCAAAACTATGTGATCTACTTACCAAATCGATGTGATCTACTTACCAAATCGATGTGATCTACTTACTAAAACTATGTGATCTACTTACCAAATCGATGTGATCTACCAAAACTATGTGATCTACTTACCAAATCTATGTGATCTACCAAAACTATGTGATCTACTTACCAAATCGATGTGATCTACTTACCAAATCGATGTGATCTACTTACCAAAACTATGTGATCTACTTACCAAATCTATGTGATCTACCAAAACTATGTGATCTACTTACCAAATCGATGTGATCTACCGAAACTATGTGATCTACTTACCAAATCGATGTGATCTACCACAACTGTGTGATCTACTTACCAAATCGATGTGATCTACTTACCAAATCGATGTGATTTACTTACCAAAACTATGTGATCTTCTTACCAAATCTATGTGATCTACCAAAACTATGTGATCTACTTACCAAATCGATGTGATCTACCGAAACTATGTGATCTACTTACCAAATCGATGTGATCTACCACAACTGTGTGATCTACTTACCAAATCGATGTGATCTACCAAATCTATGTGATCTACTTACCAAATCTATGTGATCTACCAAATCTATGTGATCTACCAAACCTATGTGATCTACTTACCAAATCGATGTGATCTACCAAAACTATGTGATCTACTAAAACAATGTGATCTACTTACCAAAACTATGTGATCTACCAAAACTATGTGATCTACTTACCAAATCGATGTGATCTACCAAAACTATGTGATCTACTTACCAAACAGACATGGTTTTTCCCGCTGACCATTTATCGTGTAACAAGTTGCTTTGCATTTGCCACAAAACGATTCTCTACAAAAATAATAAGAAATAAAAGTCATGCGATTTCAATCTGAAGCGTGACAGTCCAACAAAAAAGAAACTTATATTGCAAACTGTAGAGTGACAGACTAATGAAAATGCCATTTCAAGCTGAAACCTGGCCAGAAATGCGATTTCAAATTGCAGAATCACAAAACTAAGCCTAACATATCAATGGAAATGTAATTTTAAATTGAAGCGTGACAGAACAATACAGATGCTGTTTCAAACGTGATTTCAACGAAAATGCGATTACAATGTGAGGCCCGACAGACCGTCTGAAGCACACACTTGCATACATAGAATCATATAGGGATACCTGGACGCATCAGATTTAAATAGTAAACAAACTTATCTGAAGATCAAACATGTGGGAATGGTATCTTTAATCCATTTTGATTTGATAAAGGCTTCGGTCTGACCGAAGAAATTATTGTCTGAAATGTGTTAGATGCCGTTAATCACATATCCTGACTATTTGCTCTGTAACATAAATACATTGAGTTCTCTAGTTGAAATCATTACGTCTGCTATACATTTTTAAGTGTATGTAATTTGGTAATAGTACTATTTTGTTGATTCTTTACTGTTATATTTAAAGAATTTTTAAATTATTAATAAAATAAAATAAAGTAAAACGTCATGTTTCAGTTTTATCGATGTAAAACGAGAACTGAAATGTTGAACGTCTTTGAACAAAATGAAATATACTTATCCAATTATTCTTAGTAATGTAGTTTCAGAAAAAAATAACATATAAATGTACATTATATTAACATTGAAATGGCCTACATTAATGCAATTACGTTTCAGTACTACTTGTACCTCGTCGGGGCCAAAATATCGTAATCAAAACAATTAATAAATATGTGTCAGAATTAAAAAATCAGATAATCACATTCTCGAATAAGCACATCCGCACAGACGACTCAGTCGCTTGGCTTGAATTCCTTCTAGGGAAAGTGTAGGGTGTAACAGCAGTTTACTTTCTTTTCTACCTTCGACTATCTAAATGAACCCCCTCCCATTTTAGTTATATATTTACTTCTGTAAAAACTTCCGTCGTTACCCATTAATATTACTATTATCAATATGTGCAACCATATACACACACAAGCAACAAAGCGAACACACAGACTCACGCTACCCACATACATACACTAATATATATATATATATATATATATATATATATATATATATATATATATATATATATGTTAAATAATGACATATTCAAAATGATGAATTAATTAGATTTTATTAAAGTTCAAAAACAAGGAGTGACATTGCGTCCTTAACTCAACAGTTCTCAAAGAAAATTTTCTCCTCATGAGTTAATGAAGAAATATCACTCCTTTTGCATTGAACAGCTAGAGATGAAATATATTTAGCATTTTTTTTTATTTCTCTTTTTCATTTATATTTGTAATTGCTCTATCCCATATATTGAGCTTTAATTACTTTACAATAGGTTCAAATTTTCAAAAGTATACATTCTACTCTTACTTTCATACCTTGTATATATATATATATATATATATATATATATATATATATATATATATATATATATATATATATATATATATAGGATCAAATATAAACCAAAGTGAACACTTTTAGTAGATGGAACCTATTGTGAAGAGGATTAGCTCAATATACGAGATAGAGCAATTGTAGAGATAGAAGAAAAAAGAGTGATAAATATGCGACGAATGTCCAAATTTATTTCAAATTTCAATTGTTCAATGCAAGGTGTATTCAGTAATAAACTAGTGTTTATTATTCTTTCCTTAAGCCAAGGCTTTTCAAAGATCGAAATCTTATCATCAGAGGAGAAATACAGATAGATAAGTTGTTTTTCGAAAAATAACAAAGTTCAAATAATTGAAAAATATGAAAATTATTATTAAAAGAATTTTTGTTAAAAAAACGTAGTGAATGAAAAGAATAGTTCCGTGAAAAAGATATGCAAATTGTCCGGGTGGTAAATTTCCGTTGAAAAGAAGTCCGATGAATAGTAGAATGTTAGAAGCTCACTCATTTGAATTTTATTTTTAGAATCAGCAATCTCTATACCCACATCCCGCTTCAGAATAATCCTACCCTCCAAAACCTACATCCTACCGCCCGCCCACACCCTCAACCTCCCTGTCACTTTAACTGCATCCCCATACTAACCCTTCCTCCTTTTCATTTTCCCTTCTTTTTTATTCCCCCCCCCCAACTCACAAAGCGGCTATTTAAACAATCCCGTACCTCATAAACCCTCCCCCTAACCCCAAATCTTTAATCACTTTGCCTTTTTTGTTTGATTTGGATTTAAACCTTGAATGAGATATCATCTGCCTTATTTGGTCCTGGAAGTATATAAAAAAATGGCCAGTTTCTCTATTTTCAATCCCCTTTAAGTGCATCTGGACTTACCTATATTTTGAGCACTTTCTCCACACTGCTCCCACGCGAAGAGTTTATCGTAACATTCTACAATTCATCGGACTTCTTTTCAACGGAGATTTACCACCCGGACAATTTGCATATCTTTTTCACGGAACTTTTCTTTTCATTCACTGCGTTTTTTTAACAAAAATTCTTTTAATAATAATTTTCATATTTTTCAAATATTTGAACTTTGGTTTTTTCGAAAGCCAATTTATCCATCTGTATTTCTCCTCTGATGATAAGATTTCGATCTTTGAAAAGCCTTGGCTTAAGGAAAGAATAATAAACACTAGTTTATTACTGAATACACCTTGCATTGAACAATTGAAATTTGAAATAAATTTGGACAATCGTCGCATATTTATCACTCTTTTTTTCTTCTCTATCTCTCTCTCTCTCTCTCTATATATATATATATATATATATAAATATATATATATATATATATATATATATATATATATATATATATATATATAGTAAGCAATGAAAATATATATGGCAATCAAGCTACACAATTTAATAGGTTTGGGGGATCTTTAAACTCTAGAAGTGAAATAGCAAACAGCTGTTTATACAGAAATAAATTTACCTTAGGATGATATATGATAGATAAAGAATAAAAAAAATAAAAAAATAAAAAAATAAATAAAAATAAATAAATAAATAAAAACTGAATTAGTTAAAATTTAAAACGTAAAATAGAAATACAAGAAACCACGTGTTAAAATAAATTCGCCCACTGTATTGACAAAACAAAGGAAACAAGATATAGGAAAATCCATTGTTAAGAAAAAATGGGATAGGCATAGGAGCGTCACACACAAAGCCTTTGTTCGAGAAAAGCCCAGCGATTGGCTGATGGAACAACAAAGAATCTGATTGGTTAACTAGCAAGCCATGTATATAAAACCACCTGACAAAAATAACTTCATGCATTTACCCTGACGATCCCCCCGGGGATGAAACACGGGAGCCTCTGTGTAGCTCGATTGTCATATATATTTTCATTGATTACTACCTAGCTCTACTTACGTATCGAGCACTGTTGAAGTAAATACTGAAAACTGACACATAAAAAATTATATCTCCTTATAATATTTTATGTGTATACATGAAGTACTATATATATATATATATATATATATATATATATATATATATATATATATATATATATATATATGTACTTGCTAAACTACACGCACACATGCACAAATATATATCTATGGAATTTCAACTTGTTTAAAATATATATGTATTAAACAAATGCCAATGTTATAGATATTTTTCATCTACAAAATTATTACATAACTCACAATTTTGTTGTAAATTTTCAAATTAATTCTCACAATAATAAGCAATTTATTGTTTTTTGATCTAACTATTAATAGTAAACCGCATTATGAACTTCATCTCTGTCGTCTGAAACCTTCTGGGCCAAACCAACACCAGTTACCCCGGAATTATCTCAAGATTCCAGTACATTTTGACGGACAATTCAAGTTTCAAAATGTATTTCTGTTCGTCTCTCATGATGTATTTTTTGTTTTTACTTACATACAAAATGGATTGAGAACACCTTCACAAGGCGGGACATCACACGTGACTAGTTTACACTCCTCGTCTAAAAATAAAAGTATACAGATGTTATATATAGTTGGATCAAGTGTTTATCTCCGTTCTTAATACGCTTTACATTACTTAAGGCGACTATTTTCGGTAATTAATGAGGTCTGTCACGCATCTCTGACTTTTCCTCTTTCTCACTCTTTCACTTTTCAAAATCTCATTTTCTCTTCTCTTTCCATCGCTTTTTTTCACTTTCGCTCTAAAACTCTGTCTTTCTCTTCACTTTTTTCCCTCTCTTTCATCTGAAACTCTCAAACTCAAATTTTCTCTTCTCTTACAAATATATTTCCTTCTTTTTTCCTGTAAAACTCTTTCTTTCTTCTTTCTCTCCATCTCTTTCTCTCTTTTTCTCTCTCAAACTCTCATTTTCTCTTTTCTTTCCATCACTTCCTCTTTCATTTTCTTCTTAAACTCTCTTTGTTTCTGTATCTCTCTCTTTCCCTCTCAAACTCTTTCTCTCTCTTCACTTCCTATCTCTTTCTTTCTCCGTGGCAAACTCTATCTTTTTCTTCTCTATCTTATATTTCTCTCTCTATTTCTCTCTCAACTTCTTTCTTTTTTTTCTTTTTCCATCTCTCGAAAAGCATCTTTCCTTCGATCGGTTACTCATGTTTGTTATTATTATTTTCATTTTGATACGATCCGTAGAAAGTTTAAAGAATGCTTACAAATGTCGCTTTCCTGTATTTGATTAATTCTATCGACGATTACGTAGCCTGACTCTCCCATCGCACTCATTGTTCTTTCAGTTTGGCTGTGATCAGCATTTTTGTCATTTTGCGCCTTTTTGTTCGAGTGTCTCTGGGAGCTGATTTTTATTGCCCGAGTTTGAGCTTTTCTTGTTGAAGTTAATTCGAGTTGGTTTCTGTTTTTGTATCAGCGCCGTTTCTTGATAAAATAGAGGATGTCAATCTGATACCATCTTAAATTCCCTTTTCTCCTGATTTTAACAACTTTATTTACAATCATTTGTGTGGATTTTCTTTAAGAATACTATATTTACATATTGTTTTAATAAATATTCATAAAATAGCGTTGATACAATAAAGCGATTGCTGCGATCATTCGCGATTATAATAAGCGGATTCCGTAATAAATGTCATCTGCACTTACACAATGAGGTGGAATTCACCGTTAAAACAATGAAAGCGGCAAAAATGGCGAGTTTACACATCGTGAGTCTTTGAAATTTGCTGAAAGGCGAAAAAAAGAAGACAACATTAGTCACAGTGTTTTTTCAAAATTGGATATGTTTTCTGAAGATGTTATAAGCGTTACAAGATGACATTTACAAGTTAAACATGACAGACCGAAGGACGGGTAGAGGCTCACAGGAAAATGCGCCAGAAAAAAATGACATTCCACATTCGCGTGTGACAGACAAAAGAAAATGATATTTCATATTTGCGATATTTCAAACTTTAACCTGAGAGAACAAAAAAATATATTTCAAAATTGAGCGTGCCAGACCGAATAAACTGCTGTTTGAAAGTGTGACAAACGCATGAAAATTCATTGTTACAATTGAGCGTTACAGACTGTTATAATTGTGGTATTGAGACACTGAACGTTACTTACACGTAGTTTAGCCACGAATATAAAATGTGAAAAGGTTCAAAACCCGATGAAAGGAATTCAACCCCTTCTCCATAAAAATGAATAACACATCGTATCACAAATTATAATCATATATTTTATAAACAACTAAGACAAATTAAAAATGCATTACAAGTATTTATTTACATATTTATTTTTTTCAAAACATCAACAAATATTCTCCCGCATAAACGGAGATATCTATAAGAGGCTCCTTTTGTTATTCCGAGAAAGTTGATCAGTCAGGATCAGAATTAAAAGTTCAAATATAGCAATAAACAAGGCTTATAGCCTTCATGAAAATGAAAATAGGAAAGTCTTTTTTTCTTACGTAATTCGAGGAAAAGAAATGAGAAGTCCTTCTCCTCCCACGGGAGATCGAGATATGAAGGTAGTGTTAACATCGCGGAAAACGATTGAATTCGATCATTTAACACGATCAATATAAAAGTTTGATTTAGGACGAATTAATATAGTATTTGTTTTTTTGTTTTTTTTTGTTCTAATATCGTAAACACAAATCGTTTTGGGTTTGACGGCGGAGAAAAGGATATTTTAACATAATTTTAGATCATGTGGTCCGTTCTTAACGAGCATTTTTTTCGGGTCGCGAGATATACGTAATCTCGACTTTGGAGAGGTCATATGATTAACTGGTCGGTCGTAATAAATTTTGTTGAACCAGGGTTTTCTTTTGGTATCCCGTAGACAACAGTATTAAATATCGCTGTATTTCTTAACCGTAATTTTTTAAATTTTACTTTTCCTATTTTTGATTTTGTGTGCGGGGATAAATTGTTTGATATGACAGCGAGGTGAGCTGCCAATCTCTTAGACATCCGCGCTTAGCACTGCTCGAGGACCTTCTACTCGTGTTTCCTCTCGCTTCGGTTTCCCGCTCTCTTGTGCATAGAAACAGCATTTTCTCATTTGATTGGTTGAATCCTCCGCCCGCGCAAATGCGTGGGTTGACTTATGAAAGCCTGTCTGTCAAGCTTCCTGTTGACCCACCTTTGACAAACGTCGCCCGCCTGCCCCCTTTCGGTATGCGTAGGGGAACATGTGCTAACAAGTCCCCTGCTCCCTGTTTCATGCTTTATAAAGCCAAACTGTCAACGATATATTTCCGAGAAAACGGAAGCTAAAGAAATAGAGGGAGCAGCAATTTCTAATATTACAAATGTTCGTGGTTTTTCAAAAAAAATCATACTATTCGAAAGAAAAAAACATGAAGGATTTGCCTCAAAGATCGGATTAAAAATGGCTAAACCACCCTTGGCGGGGTTGCAGGGACCTACATTGGTACCAGAAGTGTCCTTTTAAACGAGAAATTTGTGACAAATGCCATAAAATGGGACACAAAGCCTCACATTGCAGAAGTAACACTAGAAAAAAAGTTACATAAAAGCAACTAGAATTGATGGTGGCAACTTAAACATACGAAAGTATGTTACAGTAAAAATGAACACTCAAGATGTTAAACTACAGCTTGATTCAGGATCTGACCTATCAATTATTAATATTAATACTTGGGAAAAGATCGGCAGACCAACTATGCTACGCACATATGTAGTGGCTCGATCGGTAACCGGAAACAGAATACACTTTGAAAGGGAAGTCATTTCAAAAGTGACACTAAAAAATAAGACATTAAAATTACGCATGAAAAATACAAAATCTTGTTCGGTACAGATTTGATTCCAGCTCTGGGATTCGCCGATAAGCGCCTATTGTCAACGAATAGAGAACATTTCTGCTGAAGCAGAAAAATTGAAGAAGGATTTGAAAGAGTCATTCCCCAAGGTGTTTTCTAATGAATTAGAGCGCTGTACTAAAATGAAGGCGAGTTTTGAAATAATTGAAAATAAGAATCTTGTTTTTAAGAGAAAACGAAGTGTACCATTTGCATTTTGAAAAACTTAATGCAGAAATAGACCGATTGGTTATTAAAGTATTTTAACACCAGTTGACTACTCGGAATGGGCGGCCCCAACCGTCTACGTGAAGAAGAAATCTAGAGAGATCAGAGTGTGTGCCGATTTCTCAACCGGTTTGAACGATACGCTGACAGATCATCACTATACTCTGCCGACTCCAGAAGAGGTTTTCACAAAATTAAACGGTGGAAAACTGTTCTAAAATATGGACTTGAGTGTAGCCTATCTGCAAATACCTGTAGAGGAGGATAGCTCTAAGCTTCTCTGTATTTCGACACACAGGGGACTACTAAAGTTCAATCGTCTCCCTTTTGGAATTAAAGTGTCCCCGTCGATCTTTCAGCCGGTAATCGACACGATGTTGAGCGGGCTCGATTTTTCGATCGGCTACCTTGACGATATCTTAATGAAAAGTACGAACGTCGGAGAGCACCGTGAGCACGTCCACAAAGTATTCGAAAGGATAAGCGATTTTGGTTTTACACTCAAAGAGTCAAAGTGTGAATTCTTTCTAGAAGAGATCAAATACTTGGGACATGTCATTGATAAGAATGGAAGACGTCCCGACCCAGAAGGATCTATAGCCATCAAGAATATGCCCGAACCGAACAATGTTACCCAACTACAAAGCTTCCTGGGTCTCGCAAACTATTACGAAAAATTCATTCCCAGTATGCACAAATGGCGAGCCCTCTTAAATGAGTTACTTAAGAAAGATAGTAAATGGGAATGGTCCGTCGACTGTTAATCTGCATTTGACAACCTAAAAACGAAATTAACTTCAGAATTATTTCTTACTCATCTTAATCCAGAGCTAAAAACTATTGTTGCAAGTGACGCCAGCTCCTACGGCATTGGGGCGTGTATTTTGCATAAAATGCCGGATGGCTCGATGAAACCCATTGAGCACGCTTCAAGAACTTTACTTCCTGCAGAGAAAAATTACTCGCACATTGAAAAAGAAGCGTTGTGTATTGTGTTCGCAATGACCAAATTTCACAGGTATCTACACGGCCGTCATTTTATCCTACAAACAGACAATAAGCCACTTATAACCATCTTTGGATCAAAAAAGGCTTGCCAACTTACACAGCAAACCGCCTACAGAGATGGGATATAATTCTGTTAAATTATGACTTTGAGATGAATTGTTTACTGTCAAAAAGACTAGGACACGCAGATGGTTTATCACGGCTAATCCCAAAGTACACTCAACCGCTCGAGGATACAGTTATAGCATCCCTTCGGTCTGAATATGACTATAGTAAAGTACTGTGTAACACAATAAAAGAGCTGCCAGTCACACTTGGCGATATACAAAAAGAGGCAAGAGAAGATATATTTATTACCGAAATTTAAAAAAAATTACAAACAGACGATGAGCAAACGGAAGAAGCTTTTTCAGTCTGTTGCGACACATTATTATACCGGGAGCGAGTAGTAATCCCAGCTACGCTACAAAAATAAATCCTGAAAGATTTCCATAAAGGCATCTCGGAGCGACATGCATGAAGAGCCTAATGAGATATTATGCGTATTGGAAAAACATGGACAGGGACATAGAGACGAAGGTGGAGTCCTGTGCGGGCTGTGGGTCTGCAGCGAAAGCACCACCTATTCAGTACTGTCCATGACCAAAAGCAGAGCAACCGTGGTCCCGGATTCACATAGATTTCGCGGGGCCATTAGAAGACTTCTACTATTTAATTATAGTCGACAGCTACTCAAAATGGCCAGAAGTTGTTAGATGTTAACACCCAACAACGGATGTTACGATATGCGTGTTGCCTGAACTGTTTGCCTGATTCGGAGTGGTGGACATTGTTGTATCGGACAACGGTACACAATTTACTTCACGAGAGTTCAAAGAATTTTGTGAAGACTTTCAAATTAAACATATCACCACTCCGACTTACCATCCGAAGTCAAACGGACAAGCAGAAAAATTCGTTGATACCTTGAAGAGAGCGCTGAAAAAATCGACGAGCATGCCTTAGAGAAAAGGCACTACAGCAGTGTATAGAATTACATCCAACGAGAACACACCAGCCCAGGTACTACCGGCGGACGTAATGTTTTGAAGAAAAAAAAAGTCGGTATTCGACAAACTTTTACCAAAACAGGTGAAACCGACCAATATTACGGCACCAAAAAAGAGGTACGAGGATGGAGAGAAGGTGTTCTTCCAGGAACACCATGGGAACAAAACCGTGTGGAAAGCGGGAAAAGTACAAAAACGATTGGGGCGGATGGTGTACATTGTAGAGGGTCCTAGAAGCACCTGTAAAAAGCACAGCAACCAAATGCGTCGTCGCATGTCGGACGACCTAGGTGAAGGCCCATCGGATCAGAGTGAGACCATCATGGAAGATCTATGCCAACACCAAAAACGCCTCCGGAACAGAGATGTTCATCAAGAAAACGTAAATTAACCGGGAGTTTGAAGTGAATCCTAGAAAAAAGATACACCTTGAGATTCCGGGGGAATGAGTTTCGGAAGGGTGGTGTTGTGGGTGAACCTTCCTACCCTTTAGTAATAAATAAATGGTAGCAACCTGCTACCATAAATACCGGGTTTTGCCGGGAGAACATTTGTAGTACATTTAGGCACTAGCACAGCCAACACTGCCTTGTGTATAATTTCTCTGTTCAGTACAATTCATTATTATTGTCTCTGAACCTGTTGTTGTTCTTTTATTTGATTGTTGGTACCCTTAAACGGGTCCACAACAAATGTGTTGCTAAAAATAAGCATCAACTCATAGTTAGTATTTGCAAAATAAAATATATGTTGAAATCACTGCATTTTTAAAACAACCAACATTAACGTTTATTAGTGAGAATTATGGGTAAATAAATAAAATAAAGAATAATGACGTTTATAGTTACAATAAGCAGCAGATGGAATATTCATTCCTTTGGAGACTCTTATAGGACAAACAAGTCGATTCTACACTATACCCGCCCATATAATAACCCTCCACTCTTTTGCTGTCGTCTCAAGCGATGATGAATCTCATCTGTAATATGAACCCCTCTTTTTGCACGCCCATCATGGCAATCAAGAGTTGCCCGGGTCTCATCAGTTAAAAGAACCTTAGCAATATCTATCTTTATATATTGTTCGGTCCATTCTATTCTCAAATGTATCTGTCCTTGTGTAAGAGGAGGCTATGTAAGTATAAGTTTCTTAGAAGTCATTGTTTGAAAAATTGCATTCCTTTGTTGATGTTGTAAGTCAGGACAACCATTTGTTGTGACGTTGGATTTGCTAGGTTGTCCATGTTTTCCACATAGTTGACGACTAATATTTCTCAAATCATTATTCGTGACAGTCTTGGAAATTCCAGCATCTGATTGTTTCTTCTTTGGGGAACGGTCCTTCAGAAATATGTTTACAATATATACATGGCGACTTATTTTCCGGGCAATTTAATCAGTTAATTTCTTTTTAGCGTTTCCATTATAATAATTTATTTTGTCTCTCTCAGTTAATAATGTTGCACATCCCATTGTTGTTTGCAAGTAAAACAAAGCTATTATATATAACAAGCCTTAAATAATAAAAAAACACACGTTATTGATATATTAAACTATTCAGAACAATATGCAAATAAATTAAAGTAAGTTATAATAATGTCCCAGAATATCCGTAAAACTTGTTGCTGAAATTAGTTAACAGAATGTTGAGTAAATGAACATTTTAATTTGAAAGCTATAATTGCTAGGCGCAGTGTAGGTGGAATTCGTCAGCGTCATGTAAATATATGCAAAAAATATACGGAACATGTTCACCGAGATGAAAAAAGACATGGTTATAATTTCGAATCTCGCCATACACACATGCGAGTCTCCGTTTTCTTTAAAATTGTGAGATTTATTCTCACGTGTCGCACGTAATAATTCATGGAAGGTAACTTGAATATCGTTAAAGGGAAATAACTCTGAGTATACCTAGCTAAGAGTTTTATATTATGTGAATCTAATTATAATTGAATAGGTGTTCCCATATTATGAGTATTAAATTATTATTGGAAATGTGTTCCCATATTTATGTGTATTCAATTATTATTGAAAATGTGTTTCCATATCATAACGATTCAATTATTATTGAAAATGTGTTCCCATGTTATTGGTATTCAATTATTATTGAAAATGTGTTCCAATATTATAGGTATTCAATTATTATTGAAAATGTGTTCCCATATTATAGGTATTCAATTATTATTGAAAATGTGTTCCCATGATATAGGTATTCAATTATTATTGAAAATGTGTTCCCATATTATAGGTATTCAATTATTATTGAAAATGTGTTCCCATATTATAGGTATTCAATTATTATTGGAAATGTGTTCCCATATTATTGGTATTCAATTATTATTGAAAATGTGTTCCCATATTATAGGTATTCAATTATTATTGAAAATGTTTTACCATATTATAGGTATTCAATTATTATTGAAAATGTGTTCCCATATTATAGGTATTCAATTATTATTGAAAATGTGTTCCCATGATATAGGTATTCAATTATTATTGAAAATGTGTTCCCATATTATAGGTATTCAATTATTATTGAAAATGTTTTACCATATTATAGGTATTACATTATTATTGAAAATGTGTCTCCATATTATGAGTATCTAATTATTAAAAATGTGTCTCCATATTATGAGTATTCAATTATTAAAAATGTATTCCCATATTATGAGTGCTCATTTATTATTGAAAATGTGTTACCATATTTATTAGTATTGAATTATCATTAAAATGAGTTACCATATTGTGTGTATTCCATTATTATTGAAAATATGTTCCCATATTTTGAGTATCTAATTGTTGTTTAAAATGTGTTCTCATATTATGAATTTGTTCCCTAATCACAAGTATTAAATTATTATAGAAATTTTTTTCCCATCTTATACGTAATCAATTATTATTAAAAATGTGTTTCCATGTTGTTAGTATTCAATTATTTTTGAAAAGGTGTTCCCACATTTATAGCGTTCAATCATTATTGAAAATGGGTTCACATATTATGAATATTCAATTATTATTGAAAATGTGTTCCTATTATATGAGTATTGAAATATTATTAAACATTTGTTCCCATATTATGAGTATTCAATTACGATTTACAATGTGTTCTTATATTATGAGTATTTAATTCTTATTGAACATTTGTTACATATTGTAGGTATTCAATTATTATTGAAAATATGTTGCATATTGTGAGTCTTAAATTATTTTTAAAAACGTGTTCCCATATTTATAGTATTCAATTTGTATTGAAAATGTGTTTCAATATTATGAATATTCAATTATTATTGAAAATGTGTTCCCATATTAATAGTATTCAATTAGTATTAAAAATGTGTTTCAATATTATGAATATTTAATTATTATTGAAAAAGTGTTCCCATTTTATATGAGTATTTAATTATTATTGAAAATGTGTTCCTATTATATGAGTATTGAATTATTATTGAAGATGTATTCCCATACTATAAGTAGTCAATTTTACTTTAAAAGTTGTTCCCATATTATGAGTATTCAATTATTATTAAAAATGTGTTCCAATATTATGAATATTCATTATTTATTGATAATGTGTTTCCATATCGTATCAATTCAATAATTATTGAAAATGAGTTCCGATATTATGAGTACTCAATTATTTAAAAAAATGTTTTCCCATGTCATAAGTATTCAATTATTTTTGAAAATGTGTTTCCCCATTATAAGTAGTCAATTATTATAAGAAATGTGTTCCTATTATATGAGTATTTTATTATTATTAGAAAATGTGTTATCATATCATGAGTATTTAATTATTACTCACAATGTGTTTCCCTATTATGTGTTGTCAATTATTATTGAAAATTCGTTCTAATACTTTGAGGGTTTAATTATTATTAAAAATGTGTTCGATATTATGAGTGGTCAATTGTTATTAGAAATGTGTTATCATCATATGAGTATTTAATTATTATTGAAAATGTGTTCCTATTATATGAGTATTCAATTATAATTGAAAATGTGTTCTCATATTATGAGTATTATATTATGATAGAAAAATGCGTTCTTATTATATGAGTATTCAATCATTATCGAACATGTGTTCCTAGTATATTAGTATTCAATTATAATTGAAAGTGTGTTCCTATATTATGTGTATTCAATTAATATTGAAAATGTGTTCCCGTATAATGTGTATCAATTATCATTGAGAATGAATTCGTATTATATGAGTATTCAATAATTATTTGTAATGTGTTCCCATATTATGGGTATTCAATGATTATTGAAAACATGTTCCCATATTATGAGTATTTAATCATTATTGAAATTTGTTTCCATAGTATGAGTATTAAATTATTATTGATGATGTTTTCCCATATCATGAGTATTCAATTCTTTTTGACAACGTGTCCCATGTTATGATTAGTCAATTATTATTGAAAAAGTGTTGCCATATTATGAGTATTCACTTATTTTTTTAAGTGTTTTCCGATATAATGGGTATTCAATTATTATTGAAAATGTGTACTCATTTTATAAGTATTCAATTATTATCGCGAACGTGTGCCCGTATTATGGGTATTTAATTACTATTAAAAATATGTTTCATATTGTGAGTATTCAATTATTTTTGAAAAGGTGTTCCCATATTTATAACATTAAATTATTATTTAAAATGTGTTTTTAAATTATAAGCATTTAATTTATATTGAAAATGTGTTCCCATATCATGAGTATTCAATTATTATTAAAAAGGAGTTCCCATATTATGAGCGTTCAATTATTGTTTAAAATGCGTTCCGATTATATAAGTGTTCGATTGTTTGTGAATAGAGGTTCTTATTATATGAGTATTCAATTTTTATTGAAAATGTGTTTCCATTTCATTAATATTCAATTATTATTTAAAATGTGTTCCAATTTTATGATGATTTAATTATTATTGACAATTCGTTTTAAATACAATCAGCGTTCAATTATTATTAAAAAGGTGTTCCGATATTATGAGTGTTCAATTGTAATTTAAAATGTTTTTCACACAATGAGTATGCAATTATTATTTAAAATGTGTTTCCATATCATGATGAGCATTCAAGTAGTATTGAATATGTGTTCCCATATTATGAGTATTACATTTTTAATGGAAATTTGTTCCCATATTATTAGTATTCAATTATTATTGAAAACATGTTCCCATTATATGAGAATTCAGTCATTATTGCAAACATATTCTCATATCATGAGTATTTAAATATTATTGAACATATGAACTCATATTATGAGTATTCAATCATTATTGAAAATGTGTGCACATATAAATAGTATTAAATTATTATTGAAATTGTATTCCAATATCATGTGTATGAAATTGTTATTGAAAATGTGTTCCAATGTTTTATGTATCAATTATCATTGAAAATGTTTTTCCATTATATGAGTATTCAATAATTATTGATGATGTTATTAATGAGTATTAATCATTATTAAACATTAATGAGTATTAATCATCAATAAAAAATGTGTGTCCATATTATGGGTATTCAATTATTATTGAAAAGGTGTTCTTATATCATGGGAATTCAATTATTATTTAAAATGTGTACCCATATCATGAGTATTATTTACTATTGGCAATATATTCTAATTATATAGGTATTGAATAATTATTGATCATTAATTCTTATATTATAAGTATTCAATTATTATTGAAAACGTGTTGCCGTATTATGTTAATTCAGTGAATACTCACAATATGGTAACATTTTTTTAAAAATGTTACCATATTGTGAGTATTCAATTATTATTTAAAATATGTTGCACATTGTAAGTATGTTGCACATTGTAAGTATTGAATCCCTTTTTAAAATGTGTTTATATTATATGAGTATTACATTTTTTTGTTAAATGAGGTCTCATATTATGAGTATTCCATTATTATTGAAAATGTGTTTCCATATTGGGAGTATACAATTATAATTGACAATGTGTCCCCATATCATGAGTATTTAGTTATTATTGAAAATGTGTTACTATATTTAGAATATTCAATTATTTTTGAAAGTTTAGACCCATATTATGAGGATTAAATCCTATTGAAAACGTCTACCCATATTATGAGTATTCAATTATTATTGAATATATTTTCCCACATTATGAGTATTCAATTATCATTTAAAATGTTTTTCTCATATTATTAGTATTCAATTATTGTTGAAAATATCATGTTTATGCCAGTATTATTGTAAATTTGTTCCCATATGATGAGTATCTTATTATTCTTGAAAATGTGTCCCTATATTTAGAGTATTCAATTATTATTGAAAATGTGTGCACATATTATAAAAATGGGTTCTTATATGATGTGTATTCAATAAATATTGAAAATGTGTTCCCGTATTATGTGTATCAAGTATCATCGAAAATAGATACACATTATATGAGTATTCAATAATTATTGATAATTTCTTCCCATATTATGGGTATTCAATTATTATTGATAACGTGTTCCCATATTAGAAGTATTTAATCATTATGGAAAATTTGATTGCATATTATGAGTATTCAATTATTATTGTTGATGTTTACCCATATTATGAGAATTTAATTTTTATTGAAAACGTTTTCCCATGTTATGATTGGTCAATTATTATTAAAAATGTGTTCCCACATCACGAGTATAAATCATTATTAAAAATGTGTGCCCATATAATTAGTATTGAATGATTATTATTTAAAATGTGTTCTTATCTAATGGGTATTCAATTATTATTGAAAACGTGTGCCCGTATTATAAGTATTCAATTATTATTGAAAATATGTTGCATATTGTGAGTATTAAATTATTTTTGAAAAAGTGTTCTCATATTTATAACATTAAATTATTATTCAAAATGTGTTTCAAAATTATAAGCATCTAATTATTATTGAATATGTGTTCCCATATCATAAGTATTCAATTAATATTAAATATGTGTTTCTATACCATGAGCGTTCAATTATTGATGAAAATGTGTGCCGATTATATGAGTGTTTAATTTTTAGTGAAAAGATGTTCCTATTATACGAATATTTATTTTTTTATTGAAAATGTGTTCCCATTTGGTGAGTATTCAATTATTATTGAAAATGTGTTCCCATTTTATGATTATCAAATTATTATTGGAAATTCGCTCTAATACTATCAGCGTTCATTTATTATTAAATAGGTGTACCGATATTATGAGTGTTGAATTGTTATTTAAAATGTGTGCTTACATCATGAGTATTAAATTATAATTAAAAATGTGTTTCTATTATATGAGTATTTCATTTTTTTATGAAATTTGTTCCCATATTATGAGTATCTAATTATTATTAGAAAAAATGTTCCTATTTTATGAGTAGTCAATTATTATTGCCAACTGTTCCCATATCATGAATATTTTATTATTATTGAACATATGTTCCCATACTATGAGTATTCGGTCATTAATGAAAATGTGTGCACATATTAAGTGTATTAAATTATTATTGAAATTGTGTTCCTATATCATGTGTGTAACATTTTTATTGAAAATGTGTTCCATTATTTTATGTATCAATTATCATTCAAAATGTGTTCCCATTATATGAGTATTCAATAATATTGATGATGTTTTCCCATCTTATGAGTATTTAATTATTATTGAAAACGTGTTCTCATTTTATGAGTATTCAATTTTTTTAAAAATATGTTCCCAGATAATGAGTATTAATCATCATTAAAAGATGTGTACACATACTATGAGTATTATATTATTATTATTGAAAATGTGTACCTATATTATGAGTATCAATTATTATTATCAATATCTTCCTATCATATGAGTATTGAATAATTATTGATAATTAATTCATATATATTAAGTATTCAATTATTATTGAAAACGTGTTGCCGTATTATGTTTATTCAGTTCTTAACAATATGTTACCATATTGTGAGTATTCAATTATTATTGCAAATGTATTACCATATCATGAGTATTTAATTATTATTAAAAATAGGTTACACATTTTGAGTATTGAATCATTATTCAATAACTGTTCCTATCATATAAGTATGAATTTTTTTTGTATAATGGGTTCTCATATTATGAGTATTCAATTATTTTTGAAAATGTGTTTCCATATTGTAGATATTCAATTATAATTGTAAATGTGTCCCCATATCATGAGTATTAAGTTATTATTGAAAATCTGATTCCATGTTGTGAGTATTAAATTATTATTAAACATGTGTTCTGATATCATGAGTATTCAATTATTATTGAAAATGGCTTCCCATATCATGGGTATTATATTATTCTGGAAAATGTTGTCTAATATTATGAGCATTCAATTATTATTGAAAATGTGTTCTTATTATATAAGAGTATTCAATTATTATTAAAAATGGGTTATCATATCATGATTGCTCATTTATCATTAAAAATGTGTTCCTATATTATTTGTATTTAATTATTATTGAAAATATGTTCTCATATTTTGAGTATAAATTATTATTGAAAATGTGCTCCTATTATATTAGTATTCAATAATTATTGATGATGTGTTCGCATATTATATGTATTCAATTCTTATCGAAAACGTTTTTTCATAATATGAGTATTCAATCATTATTTAACATTTGGTTCCATATTATGAGTATTCAATTATTAGGTAAAACATGTTCCCATCATATGAGTATTCAATCATAAAAGAACGTGGTCCGATATCATGAGTATTTAATTATGTTTCACATATGTTCCCATATTATTAGTATTCAATCATCATAGAAAATGTGTGCACATATTAATAGTATTGAATTATTATTGAAATTGTGTTCCTATATTATGTGTATTAAATTATTATTGAAAATGTGTTCCCATATAATATGTATCAATTATCATTGAAAATGTGTTCACATTATATGAATATTCACTAATTATTGATTATAAGTATTCAACTATTATTGAAAACGTGTTCTCATATTATGAGTATTCAATTATTATGCTGAGTATTAATCATTATTAAAAATGTGTGCCCATATTATGAGTATTTACTTATTATATAAAATGTGTTCTTATATTATGAGTATTCAATTATTATTGAAAATGTGTTCCCATATTATGAGTAGCTTACTATCATAGAAAATGTGTTCCCATATCTTGAGTGTTTAATTATCATTGAAAATATGTTCTCATATTATGAGTATTCAATTATTATTGTAAATTTGTTCCCATATTAGGCGCAGTTAATTATTATTGGAAATGTGTTCCAATAATGGGAGTATTCAATCATTATAAAAAATGGGTTACCACATTTGAGGAATTTGAGGTATTCCATTATCATTGAAAATGTATTCGGATATTATGAGTATTCAATAATTATGCAAAATATGTTGCATATTGTGAGTATTGAATACTTTTTGAAAAGGTGTTCCCATATTTATAGTATTAAATTATTATTGAAAATGTGTTTACATATTATGCGTATTCAATTATTATTGGAAGTGTGTTCCAACATGTATGAGTATTCAATTATTATTGAAAATGTGTTCCTTTTATATGAGTATTTAATTATTATTGAAAATGTGCTCCGAGATTATCAGTATTACACTATTATTTAAATGTGTTACCATATTATGAGTATTCAATTATCATTAAAAATGTGTTTCTATATCATGAGTATTTCTTTATTCTTGAAAATGTGGTCCTATGTTATGAATATTCAATTATTATTGGAAATTTGTTGCCATATTAGGAGTATCAAAATAATATTGAAAATGTGTTTCTATTATATTAGTATTTAATTATTATTGAAAATGTGTTTCCATATGATGAGTATTCAATTATTATTTAAAATGTGTTCTTATTATATGAGTGATCAATTATTATTTAAAATGTGTTCCCATATTATGAGTATCAATTATTATTGAATAGATGTCCCAATATTATGAGTATTAAATTATTATTGAAAATATTTTCCCATATTATTATTCAATTATTATTGAAAATGTGTCCCCATATTATGAGTATTCAATTATCATTGAAAATGTATTCCAATATTATGAGTAATCAATTATTATCGAAAATGTGTCCGCATATTTTGAGTATTAAATCATTATTGAAAATGCGTCCCCATATTATAAGTATTCAATTATTATTGAAAATGTGTCACCATATTATGAGTAGTCGATTATAATTGAAAATGTGGTCCCATATTATGAGTATTCAATTATTATCGAACATGTTTCCCCATATTATGAGTATTTAATTCTTAATAACAATGTGTCCCCGATATACTTAGTATTCAATTATTATTGAAATCATGTTCCCTATTATGAGTATTCAATTATTATTGAAAATGTGTTCCCATATCATGAGTATTCAATTATTATTGAAAATTTGTTCCCATATCATGAGTATTCAATTATGATTGAAAATGCGTTCCACTATCATGAGTATTCAATTATTGTTGAAAATATGTCTGCATATTATGAGTATTAAATTATTATCGAAAATATGTTCCCATATTATGATATTCAATTTTCATTGAAAATGTGTTCCTATATCATGAGTATTCAATTATTATTAAAAATGTGTTCCCATATCATGAGTATTCAATTATTATAGAAAATGTGTTCCCATATCATGAGTATTCAATTATTATAGAAAATGTGTTCCCATATCATGAGTATTCAATTATTATAAAAAATGTGTTCCCATATCAGGTATTCAATTATTGTTGAAAATGTGTTTCCATATGATGGGTATTCAATTATTATTGAAAATGTGTTCCCGTATCATGAGTATTCGATTATTGTTTAAAATGTGTTCCCATATCATGAGTATTCAATTATTGTTGAAAATGTGTCCCTATATTTTGAGTATTCAATTCTTAATAAAAATGTGTCCCCATATCAATTATTATATTAAATGTGTCCCTATATTATCAGTATTCAATTATTATTGAAAATGTGTTTCCATATTATGCGTATAAATAATTATTGGAAACGTGTTCCTATTAATAATCATTATTGGAAATGTGTAAACATTATCGTAAATTGCGAATAGAACAGTAATTTCTTGCTAGAATTTAATCTATCCGTTTATTCCTTGAACAAAAATATTAAAACGCGACTATATTTCGATTTCGCCGCTAGGATTAAATTGAACTAGAATTATTTAAAAGATAAGTCTTTACTTACTTCATAATCTGCGCTTCTTCGTTGGTTTATCTGATCGGAAGGGTTGACTTGTTTTGGAAACAGTAATTCGACAATGCTTTTATAATTGCTTACTGACAGATGTCATTAAAACTAATAAATGAGAGATAATAAAAAGAGAAATGTGTTTTTACTTGATTAGCTCCACCCACTTTTATTATATCAACCAATCAAAATGCATGTTTTGCCCAACGACTACACTTCATTCAACTATTTTCCCCCTTTTGTTCAATTCATATGGCAGTGCATAAAACAACAAATGAAACGAAACATTGATTGATGCGACACTCTCGTTTACCGATTCGAGTTTTATTAATCAGTTACTTGGTCTTCTAATGCTTAAATACTAAAATAGAACCCCACTTGTCTCTCCTCTTATATACGAATGCAAAATCGGACTCCGAGATAAAAACAACAACAATAAAATAGAGAAATGTGTAACTTATTGTTTGGTTGAACTCTTGGTTTAGTTGAACTCTTGATTTCGACAGAACGTTTGCTTTCTTATTTTGAAATCAGTCTCAGTATATGATTTGATTAGATATAGATATTTTCCCGTAAACCAGCGGTGACATTGATCGGCTATGACAACCGTTTACTCAACCAAGTCTCTCAGCTAATGTGGAATCAATATTAAAGAAAGATTACGAGTTCGGACAACGTCGGGGTCACCCATTTTGTAAAAGCTAATCTCGACACAAACTGTAAAACCAACTTTTATAATACACATCTCTAAAAAATAATTCTCAAGGTTTGCTCAACAATACCTTTCTACAAACAACAAAGACTATATTTATTTATATGCCACACACCGTTGGGTGTAGGTTGGCAGAAGTTAGACCAGCAAAATATGTAATAGAAAGTAATAAAGTTCAGCTGCCGCAAGTTTTCTCGAAGCAAGTGAAGATAACGCTTTATTTAGGAGTGTCAACCCAGCAGTATAATAAATAGAGCCAAGGCTATAATAATGACCCCAGTTCATTAACACAATACACGGAACATATTCCGGAAGTCGCCGGCGTTTTCCGGTTGACTTCGCAATACACGTGGTCGCTATTTACAAAACAACTTGTAAATAAACCTTTTATTTCGGATTTTTTTTTCTTTGTACATGTTAATATTTATTTTAAGGCTGAGGGTCTATAATATTTATTTTAAGGCAGAGGGTCCATAAATAAAACAAATAAAATATTAACATGTTTTCTTTTAAAACATGGTTTTGTGTCACGAGGGCAGACATGGGCGGGTATGAAATATTTTAATTAAGTAATCTTCCGTTTTGTAGGGAAAAATCAAGCTTCTCAAAAAGGGGCACTCTGGATCTTACCTCAGTTTAGAAGGACTTATCCATACTACACTTAGCTCCTAGCCCGAGAAGGCAAAACGGAAGATTACGCAAGTTATTTTAATTAATAAACGAAATATATACGCTTTTTAAAAAATCGGCTGACTTGTAATCTTTAAAGCACGTTACAAGAAAATATATATGTAACATTTTAATATCTCTAAAAAAGAGAATGGAGTATTCTTTAAACTGCAACAGTTTAGTACAATTTTTTTGTTTAATATAGATTAGCAGTTCGTCACCTAACACATCAAATAGAGAAGAAGACAATAAGTATATAACATTTGATCATATTTACAGAGTCTGAATTTTAATCATGGCCTTGTAAGCCATATAACTCCAAGACCACCACGTTGCTCCCAGGTGAAGAGAGGTGAGACTTTCAGGGGTGCTACTGGTTTTTCATTTTTTTTCTCAAGTTACCAATGAGTACGACTGAATTTAGAAATGCTTGTTCATTTTGTTTTTATTCTTTCAAGTAGAATTTGTTTACATTAATCTCACATTAAACATATAAAAGAAAACACTTGTTTCACCAAATTCAATTGCGTGATTAAACGAAAACATTGCATTGATTCTAGAAGAATATCCGTCCCAGATCAGGTTAAATTAATGAATAGCAGGTGTTAAACAGTGTAAGTCAACCATTTTAATACGGATGCTTACATATAACAAAATATATCTCTGTCGTTTTCCTTTGTAATGTGTACTCTGCCTACCCCATTTGTCATTCAATCACATGTTTCTATTTGCCTACGAAATATAGTTGTTTTAAATCAGAGTTTTCATATTTCTTTCTTATTAGTGCTATGCCCGTTTATAAGTAAATAGAAATATACTAAATAATGCTATGGTTTAGTTAAGTAAGGAGAAACGTATATAAACTTATTGGTGCAATGGCATTGTTATGTAAGGAAAGACGCATATATATTTATTAGTGCCATGGCCATTTTTAAGTAAAAAGAAAAACATAGATACTTATTGGTGCCTTCGCCTTTTATGAGTAAGATGTGCATAAACACTTATTATTGCTATAACCTTTTATAAGTAAGGAGATACGCATATATACTTATTGTGCAATGGCCTCTTATAAATAATGAAATACGCATACATACTTATTAATGCATCTATTTTAATAAGTGCTATGGCCTGTATAATTAAAGAGAAACGCATATACACTAATAAGTGCAATGCCCTTTTATAAGTGAGAAGAGACGCATATATACTGATTAGTACAACTGCTTTTTATAAGTAAAGAGATGCGTATATCTATACTCATTATTGCAATAGCCTTTTATAAGTAAGGGCAGACGCATATATCCTTATTAGTACAATGGGCTTTATACGTAAGGTGACACGCATGCGCAGTTATTAGTGCAATGACCTTTTATAAGTAAGGTGACACGCATGTATACTTATTAGTGCAATGGCATTTTATAAGTAAGGTGACAGGCATGTATACTTATTATGATGATGGCCTTTTATAAGTAAGGTGACACGCATGTATACTTATTATTACGATGGTCTTTTATAAGTAAGGTGACACGCATGTATAGTTATTATTGCGATGCCCTTTTATAAGTAAGGTGACACGCATGTATACTTATTATTATGATGGTCTTTTATAAGTAAGGTGACACGCATGTATACTTATTATTGCAATGGCCTTTTATAAGTAAGGTGACACGCATGTATACTTATTATTGCAATGGCCTTTTATAAGTAAGGTGACACGCATGTATACTTATTATTGCAATGGCCTTTTATAAGTAAGGTGACACGCATGTATACTTATTATTACGATGGTCTTTTATAAGTAAGGTGACACGCATGTATACTTATTATTGCGATGCCCTTTTATAAGTAAGATGACACGCATGTATACTTATTATTACGATGGTCTTTTATAAGTAAGGTGACACGCATGTATACTTATTATTGCAATGGCCTTTTATAAGTAAGGTGACACGCATGTATACTTATTATTGCAATGGCCTTTTATAAGTAAGGTGACACGCATGTATACTTATTATTACGATGGTCTTTTATAAGTAAGGTGACACACAGTTATAGTTATTATTGCGATTGCCTTTTATAAGTAAGGTGACACGCATGTATACTTATTAGTGCAATGGCCTTTTATAAGTAAGGTGACCCGCATGTATAAACATAACACGTACATTAATATGGGTGAGCATGGAGCCCCTTTTTACTGACTCGATTTTATTGTTGGCATTGTTGTCCTTACGTTTTTCTAAAGTCAGGTACCTACACGAGGTACTACGAAAAAGTTGCGAAAATTCTCAAATGAAAATAATGCTATGGAACCGATGGAATTGGAACTTGAAACGCCAAGTTCGTCATTAAACGTTGGTATTCACTTCACAGTGGTTACCTTTGGCCCATTTGACATTAAGTGTTTCTTGTAAAATGAAAGAAAAAATATACAAGTCTTCAACCAATAACTGTCATGATGTGATTGGGTATATTGTACATATTCTTATTACAAAACGTTAATAACGATTTTTTAATGTTACAAAATCATACAGATCTTATGTATTCTTAATACATAACATTCGTGATGGAGTATGTTTTTGCTGAAGGTCGAACATTATGTATTTAGTGGATTAAGAATCAAAAGAAAAATAATAATTAACCATGGTCTGTGAATTATTTAATCAATCACTATCATAGTTTAGATATTACGCATTTTTATTAAGTTCACTTATGATGAATAATGGTTTTGCTGATGACAGTATGACATTTGGCAAAGGTGTTGTAAGGCCAACGATGTTGATCGATCTTGCAATTAACTAGAGACACAAGACAAATACAGCAATTGCAAATGAAGATGACACACACAAGAGTTAAATATGTAAAGAACAAGAAGGGGTTTATTGCGCGGTAAAGGTACACAGGAAGAGGTGGGATTTTGCTTTTGCAGTACTCGTTACAAGAAGGTATACAGGGTATGCCACGAAGGATCATTTCTCTGACCTAAATATGTTTAAGGTTGGATAGGACAGCCCGGAAGATCTGGTCTTTTGAAGGACCTCTCGCCTGGTCTGGTTACTCGGCTGGGCGAACCTAAACTACTCTGATTTTGGAGAGACTGTTCGTAGGGACTGGTCGTAGCAAGGAAAAGATGGGACATAATACCTCAAGCACATGGGCGACATAAGGAACACTTAATATTCCAAGCTAGACATTTGGTAACTAGGTCACGCTCAGATCGGTTGAATCACCAACAAGTGCATGTTTGGAAAGATCAAGCAATGACAAGGGGTGACGTAATTTATGGCATTCCCTCATATCATCACAACACATGCTACTTCTGTGATATGGTGTGTAAAAGTCTGGCAAATCTGAAAGGCCATATCCGTGAATTACACTGGAAACTTTTACACTAATATCACGTAGTCGTCATATGAATATATATATATATATATATATATATATATATATATATATATATAGATAGATAGAGAGAGAGAGAGAGAGAGAGAGAAATATATCTAGTCAGCATTTTTCTTGATGAAATATTGCGTTAAGTATTACAGATGGCTTGTGTTAACATGTTTTTTCTTCAGCATTTTTTCTAGATGCCTGATAATTTTACAATTTTTAGTCTTAAACTAGTATATTAATTTGCCGTAATGTTTGTACTTTAGTACTTTCGGTTCCATCCAAAGCGATTTTCAAGTTATGTATATTGAGAAAAGAACATGTTTTTTTTATGTTCAGTGATTGTTCGAATCACATAGTTCTTTCAAAAACCATCGCTAAACATTTGAAAACATATGTTCTTTACTCAATACCAGATGTATCCGCAAGGAACCGAAAGTACTAGTGTACTGTTGAATTCTTGGAACGGTTATTAAAGTTTATGTCGTAATTAAGTTTACCTAATTAAGTTTATAATATTGCTTTATGTACACATCATTTTCTTTACGTTTTTAATTTGTGTCTTTTGTCCTCATTTACCTTCCTATAAATGAATTACGTTCCTATAAATGAATTGCGTTCCTATAAATGAATTACGTTCCTATAAATTAATTGCGTTCCTATAAATGAATTGCGTTCCTATAAATGAATTACGTTCCTATAAATGAATGGCGTTCCTATAAATGAATTACGTCCCTATAAATGAATTGCGTTCCTATAAATGAATTACGTTCCTATAAATGAATTACGCTCCTATAAATGAATGGCGTTCCTATAAATGAATTGCGTTCCTATAAATGAATTGCGTTCCTATAAATGAATTACGTTCCTATAAATGAATGGCGTTCCTATAAATGAATTACGTTCCTATAAATGAATTGCGTTCCTATAAATGAATTACGTTTCTATAAATGAATGGCGTTCCTATAAATGAATTACGTTTCTATAAATGAATTACGTTCCTACAAATGAATTACGTTCCTATAAATGAATTGCGTTCCTATAAATGAATTACGTTCCTACAAATGAATTACGTTCCTATAAATGAATTGCGTTCCTATAAATGAATTACGTTCCTATAAATGAATTACGTTCCTATAAATGAATTGCGTTCCTATAAATGAATTACGTTCCTATAAATGAATGGCGTTCCTATAAATGAATTGCGTTCCTATAAATGAATTACGTTCCTATAAATGAATTACGTTCCTATAATATTGTATTTCGATAAAATTAAAACATTTTCATGTGAATAATTTGTTTGTGGTTTGTTTGACGAAAACAGAACGACTTAGTATTTCAGATATTTCTATTTCTCTATTTTCAACGCAGAACATTTTTGAATTTTCAATTTTAATTTATGCATTATTTATACATTTTACTTGAATATTTTTCAATGCTAGCACTTTCTCAGGTGGTAATTTTTAATAAAATGTTTTCTTTCATCTCACGCTTGTAACAGGTTAACTAATGCATTCACTTAATGCTTTGACTAAACAAAATAAGTTAACGCCCCCGTGAGTAATAAGGATTCCTCATAGTTAGGGGCAGTTTAATTAGTTTGGTCGTTGTTAAATGCGAATTAATTCATTAATTTCAAAAGAAATATTTATTTGGTAAATTATTGAACTTGGTATATTATTGTTGAACTAGTAATTAGTCAATTGAACTAGTGTATCAAGTCGCTAACACCATTTTTAGTGAATCATCTTCAATTAAGATGTTTTTCTCCTATAAATGAATTGTGTTCCTATCATTAATTTCATCAACTCTCGAACTTTCTCCTCCTCAAGACATCTCGATTTATACTGTAGGAGCGCACGCCAAGACTTAGTAAAATATTGTTTCTGAGAGAAAATTCTAAGATCCACGCCTACATTAGAATACTTAAAGAAATATTTAACAGAGTTAAAACATCAAGACACTTATGTAATGAATATATGAGGAACACAGTCGAAAACTTAAGTAAAATCACATAATGAAGATATTTTGTCAACAGTCAAAATCTTCAGGACTATTATATGATGAAAAATAATGTAAACAGTCGAACTCTTAAGTACAATTATGTTATGAATATATGATGAACACAGTAAAGATCGTAAGTAAAATCCATTAAAGAAGATCTTTTGTAAACAGTTCAAATTTTTACAACTATTATATCATGAAAAAATG
Source organism: Sepiola atlantica (assembly GCA_963556195.1). Classification (NCBI taxonomy): domain Eukaryota; kingdom Metazoa; phylum Mollusca; class Cephalopoda; order Sepiida; family Sepiolidae; genus Sepiola; species Sepiola atlantica. The sequence continues at coordinate 226,226,956 of OY744517.1, forward strand.
ATGTAAACAGTCGACATCTAAAGTACAATTAAATAGTGAATATATGATGAACACAGTCGAAATCTTAAGAAAAAGGAAATAATGAAGATATTTTATAAACAGTCAACAACTTTAAGACTATTATATAATTAAAAAAAGGTGTAAACAGTCGACAATCATGTAATGAATATATGATGAACACAGTCGAAATCGTAAGAAAAATCAAATAATGAAGATATTTTATAAACAGTCAACAACTTTAAGACTATTATATAATTAAAAAAAGGTGTAAACAGTCGACAATCATGTAATGAATATATGATGAACACAGTCGAAATCGTAAGAAAAATCAAATAATGAAGATATTTTGTAAACAGTCAAAATATTTAGGACTATTAAATATTGGAAAAAATGATGTAATCAGTCGAAACCTTAAGTACAAATGATTGGATAAACCATACATGCTAGGAACGAACACACGGCTAGCACGGTTACTGGTGAAAACATTAGTTTTTCGGGTAAAATTATTACTGACATTATTTTAAATAGTACACTCAAAGTTAAATTGTTTGTATTAAAGCATATAAAGATATAATATTCACGCTGAAAATAGCTAACAAAACACTGACTAGTCAAATTCTTTGGATAAGCAGTTGAAGGTTAAAGAGAGTGAACTCATCATTCCAGAGCTAACGTTGCAACTCAAAGATGTTTTTGAAGAGATAATGTCTGTCAGTCGAACGTCGAAGTCAAGAAGACATTTATTCAAAGTTTTACGATTTGCTCGAAAATCAGAAGTCTAGAATTGAAATACTGGAAGATATGAAATATCATATTGATAGGGGTATACAGTTTTTTCATAAGAGTCACCTAAATCAGATTATAGAACGACTATCGCAAGACACCGACAGCATTCTCCAGATAGAAGTTATGGTTACCAGATACGATATTTTCAACATACAGCTCCTTCAAGCATAGCGCCAATCCAAAAAGGAAACTATACTATGATTCCTAGAGGGGCGTGTTATGGTATATTACTTATACGAAATATTCTGACTCTACCACTCACTATACATACTGGAAGCACGTGCTTCTCAGTGTTGAAACCGCTCCAGTCTATACTAGCAGTCAAGACTGACGTACAACTACTCTTGTTCTCTGTTGTATTATACTTTTTGCAATATACTTGTTATCCCTAAACTCTGAGTTCGTGTTTTCCTTCCGGCCTATTTACAGGCCCACGACACTAGTATACAACGATATAACAGAGCAGAGAAACACTTTCGATTAACTTATACCACTTACCAAATGTAATCGTCTAATATTACTATTATAGATCCTAGGTGACGCTATGTACTGTTTCTTGTATAGAGAAATATATCAAAACACTGCGCAGTTAAGATAGACCTCTTACTGAATGGCATACTGTCTTATTATTCGTATGGTGTTAAGTGCATTGGCCTGTATATATCAGTATAACAAAAGACAGTGAATCAATTTGTCCCGAACAACACTTCTTTAAAAAACCCTGCTATATGTGAACTATTGAGAACTTCTTGATTGACATGAAAGAGAAATGAATGAAGAATAATTAAGGTAAATTGTAAAAAAACATATTGTATTAAAAATAAATGAAAAGTCATTAAAACCTTTTTAAAAAATCCCGTATATCTTATGTAGTTTCTGTCTTTGACACATCTACAACTTTTAAACTCGCTTTTATAATTCCCGGGCAGAAGCTAGTCATTTGATATATCCAATGTAACCTTAAAACACACCTGCTCTATGGAAATACTTGAACACATAGGATTAAATAATAACACTTACCAAACGTGATAATGAATTATAATTTCATTACTCCCATGCAACATCCAGTTTTTGTTTAGTATGCAACACTGAAACAACAACATTTTAATACAAATACATTATTTCTCCCGAGAAACGCAGCGGTGAAACACACTTGCTTTGTCAAGGATATCCCTCATTTGGATTAACCACTTACGAAATGTGATACTATAATATTACTAGTATTATTCCCGGGAAAAGCTGACTACTTGTCCTTGTATACAACAATATAACAAAAGACAGTAGGATTCGTTCTCCCATGCAACACAGTGGTTAAACACGGCTGTTCTATGTAAGATATTGAGCCGGTTTAGATTACTACCACTTAATAAATGTGATACTGTATTATAATTTCTTAGTTTCAGTGCAACATCGAGTTTCTTGTCTAGTATTGAACACTAACAAAACACAGTGCAGTTATTGTTACCAGGCAACGCGGCGTTTCAATCTGACTCGGTTTACTCCCAAATAATTATTATTTACCTGAGACATCAGTTTCTTCCGAGACAATGTCAATTAAGTATATAGCAGCTTTGCGAGTTTTCTAGTTTAAGTTTGACTTTTAGCTTGACAAACATCCTTGCATAGATACATACAAGTTGGCATACAGAAAACTGAATTAAATATAAACAATTGCACAGTAACCCGGTGTCCCAGGGTTATAAACCAAAATAGAAGATGTTCGAAAGTGTGTGTAATATCTACTTAGAATATAACGAAGAGGTTGTCTGTCACGATTTCCATCTGTCCGTCGACGACTATTTTTGTAAACGTAAGAAATACATTAGGGCAAATCTTCTCCTATATAAATGTGTATCTGTCTGTCTGTCTGTCTGTCTGTCTGTCTGTCTGTGTGTATGTATGTATGTATGTATTTATGTATGTAACGCTTCTCGTCCAAAAGTACCCAACAAACAATCATATAGTTGACATCAGTCGAACCAGGAGCCTCCGGACGTGTATTGTCTCAGAATCAGAAAAAAATTACATTGTCGGAGTCAACGGAACGCTTTTCTCCAATGAAGTGACATTTTCCTCTATTTTCCAACGTTAGCATGTACTAATTTGACAAGAAACAATGATATTATGTATAATTTGAGAACTAATGAAAGTCAGGATCAACCGGAAATGACATCAGAGGAAGGGAGTGCCGGGAAGAAATTCACTCACACTAAAACACTTTTTCCTTTCTGTCTTCTTTTCCTCTCACTCGGACAATTTCTACCTTTCGTTCTTCATTAATAGACGCTAACATTCTCCCTGCCATCCCCTAGCCCGTTCTGTTATCATGATATCATCTTTTCAGGCAATACCTAATCCTTCTTTGAGATATGTATATGTAGTGTTGTATCGGTTCTGTTTTCATGATACCCTTCTCCCAGATATCAACTACGACTTTTTTTACATGGGTGGAGGTAGTGTAGTATCTTTTCTGCTGTCATGAGACCGTCCTCAAAGGTATTACACCCTGTTTCTTGAGAGGTGTAAATGTAGTGTGGTATCTGTTCTGTTGTCATGATAAAATCATCTCAGGCATTACCTCCTCCTTTTTAGAGGGGTAGAGGTAGTGTAGTATCTGTTCTGTTTTCATGGTACCCTTCTCCCAGGTATTATCTCCTCCTTAAAAGAAAGAAATAAGTAGTCTCCGACATTGTTTGCACCATTATTTGAATCTCAATCAGTAAAGTTAAAAGAATAAATCATTATGCTCCGCCATTGTTTTCACAAATGCAGATATAATAAGAAACAATCGAAATCCAGAGGAAAAATTATACAATGCAGAGATGATGTAAACAGTCAAAATCTCAAGTCAAATTATATGAAGCACAGATTATGTAAGGAGTGAAATCTTATGTTTAATTACATAATTCAGATATGATGTGAATTGTTGAAATCTAAAGAAAATAAAATGATGGTAAAATTATGTAAGCACTAAACATCTTTTGTACAATTATATAATGCAGAGATGATGTAAACATTCAAAAGTTTAACTTACATCATATAATGCAGATGTTTGTTTACCCAAAACAAGGCAGTCCGCCACTGTAGACGTAAGAGGCTACTGAGAAAAAAGAAAAAGGGAGAAGTATGCGGGGGTTAACCTCATTTGGGATTTGCGCAGCGAGATGTCTGTTTACATTAGTTTTTAATTGCTGCATGTCAGTATTGTTACCGAAGCAGGGGGAAAGGAAAGGAGTTTAAGAGGCCAGCAGCATAAGGAAAAGAAGCTATTTGAGTAGAAACCTCTTCGGCATCTCGGAAGTCGACAGTGAATGAATGGGATTTGATTGATTGTCGAGTTGGTCTAGTAAATTTACGTCAAGGGGGCACCAGAGTAGCCAATTCCACGAAGCATCATCCATTGAAGTATTTGTAAAACAAGCACAAGGATGCTACATTGCAGCGATGGAACAGGGACGGAAACTTGGTTGACAGTGAGACACATATTATGTTGGGGACTCTTTTTTGGACATTGTCAAGGGGGAATGACTAGTAGATGATGTACCAGCCCAGATGTGGCAACAATACCCCATGCATAGATGGATTGTATGAGCGCATTTTCAGGAGAAGCCCTTGTCAATGGCCTTGGATATATCAAGCGCTACTGCTCTAGCTTCTTTTGCCTTGTCGAGTTTATGATACATGCGTTCATAGATGGCCGTTAGGATGACTGCAGTAGATCGTTCTTGTCTAAACCTATACTGGCGGTCAGAAAGAATTTAGCATTAACTAAGTGCCGTACTATCGCTAAATACATTGAGGTTCAAGAGATTTTAGCAAAGATCGACAGTAGACTTATTGAGCGGTAGTTCTGAGGATCGGTTCTATTCCCAGAACTCTTGTCGACTGGTACCAAAGAGGCAATTTTCATGCTATCGGGGAAAAAGATTCAGCAAGGCATTTATTGTAGAGTTTAAAGAGGACAGGAGCCAGTTCCGCAGAGCATTTTTTTTATTACTATTACAGGTATAATATCAGGCCCACAAGCTTTGGAGGTGTAAAGGTTTTTTATGATGTCTCTGCCATGGGATAGGGTGATGACCAGGTTAGTAAGTGTGGCTTCGGTCTGCAATGGGAGTTTGGGGATGGGGTAGTTATCTGAGTCCAAAGTGGAGTCAGAAGCGAAACGCTGGGCAAGTAGTTCAGCTTTATCAGTTGCCATGCAAACGACACCACTGTGGTTTGATAGTGGGGGAATCGTTTATTGACCATTATTCACTACATTATTGTATATTTTCCAGAGATCACGAATACCTAGTTTCTTTACTGCATGCGTATTTTTGTTAACTCATTATACCTTCTCTTTGGTTCGCCAACAAGATCTTGCAATTATTTCTTGACTATAAATTTATGTCTATTAGTAGCTGACTTATGACGGCAAAATTTACAGAATGTTTGTCGGCTCTCAGAAAGGGAAGCTGCACAAATAATTTTCGCTTGAGGACATAGGCTTCAATTCCTGTTTTGACCCATTCAGTTAATTCAGTTGCACACTGGTCGGCAGGGAGTGAGAAGGTTTCCCTCGATTAAGCGTCGCTTATGTGATCTCTGATTGATTCAAAATCAGCCTGCTCGTAGTATCTCGTTGTTTTGAGAAATAGTTAATCAGCTCTTGGACGACTTTTTAGGGTGATATGTATCATAAGCACAATGTGATGAGCATTCCCGAGTGGGCTATAAGTTTTCGTCACACAAGCCTCGGGGATTGAGGACAAGAAAAGGTCTACAAGTGATGCAGGTCGGAAAATCGACGGTCTGAGAGAGGGAGTGAGCTAAGGAAAAATTGTACGTAGAGTTGCGGGCGGCGTCAGTAAGACTGGAGAATCCCAACAAGTCGCGCTGGTGGGCATTTAAAGTCATTCGAAACTTTACGTAAAATTATACAATGCAGATATGATGAAGGCAGTGGAAATGTTAAGTAAAATCATACAATAAAGAGATGATGTAAACAGTCAAAATCTTAAGTAAAATCATTTAAAGTAGATATAATGTAAACATATGCAACTTTTTAGTTAAATCATATAATGCAGAGATAATGTAAAGATTCGAAATATTAAGTACAAATTATATAATGCAGAGATGATGTAAATAGTCGAAATCTTAAATTAAATCATTTTAGGGATGATAAGAATAGTTAGAATCTTTAGTAAACTCAAATGATGCAAATATTTTATAAACAGTCAAAATCTGTAAGAATATTATATAATGGAAAAAATGTGTAAACAGTCGAAATATTAAGTACAATTATATCATGCAGAGATGATAAACACAGTCGTAATCGTAAGTTAAATCTAATAATGAAGCGATGATGTAAATAGTTGAAAATTTAACTACAACTATATGATTCAAAGATTATGGAAACAGTCGAAATCTTTAGTAAAATTATATAATGCAGACATGATGTAAACAGTCGAAATCCTAAGTAAAATCGTATAAAGACGAAATATTGTTAAGAGTCGAAATATTAAGTAAAATCATATGATAGAGAAATGATGTTAACAGTCATAATCTTAAGTAAAATTATATAATGAAGAAATGATGTTAACAGTTGAAATCTTAAGTAAAATCATATAATGAATATATTATGTTAACTGTAGAAATCTTTAGTAAAATCATATAATGACGAAATCATGTTAATAGTAGAAATATCAAGTAAATTTATATTTAGAAATGACGTTAACAGTCGAAATCTTCAGTAAAATTACATTATAAAGAAATGATGTTTACAGTCGAAATGTTTAGTAAAATTATATAATGAAGAAATGATGTTAACCGTAAAAATCTGTAGTAACATTATATAACAGTCGAAATCTTAAATAAAATTATAAATTAAGACAATATGTAAACAGTCAAATACTAAGTTAAATTATATAATGCATATATGATGAAAAATATCAAGGTAAATCATATAATGAAGCGATGATGTAAGCTGTTGAAGATTTAACAAAAGTATATAATTCAAAAATTATATTAACTGTCGAAATCTTTATTAAAATTACATAATAAATAAACGATTTTAACGGTCGAAATATAGAGTAAAATCATATAATGCAGAAGTGACGTTAAAATCGAGATCTTAAGTTAAATCATATAATGAAGAGATGATGTTAACAATCGAAATCTTAAGAAAAATCATATGATGAAGAGATGATGTTAACAGTCGTAATCTTAAGTAAAATTATATTATGCAGACATGATGTTAACAGTCGAATTCTTAAGTAAAATTATATTATGAAGAAATGGCGTTATCTGTAGAAATACTAAGTAAAATCATATAATGACGAAACGATGTAAACAGTCAAAATATTAAGTAAAATAATATAATAAGGAAATTATGTAAACAGTCGAAATATTAAGTCAGGTTATATAAAGAAGAAATGATTTAAACAGTCGAAATATTCAGTAAAGTAATATAATGAAGAAATGATGTTAACAGTCAAAATCTGAAGTAAAATTATATAAAGAAGTAATGATTTAACAGTCGAAATCTTTAATAAAATTATATAATGAAGATATGATGTAAACGGTCGAAATATTAAGAACAATTATATGATGCATATATGATGAACACAGTCGGAATCTTAAGGTACATCATATAATGAAGCGATAATGTAAACAGTTTAAGATTAAACTAAAATTATTAAATGCAAAAATTAATAAACAGTCGAAATCTTCAGTAAAATTATATGATGCACATATTATGTTAACAGTCGACATCTTAAGTAAAATCATATATTGAAGAAATTATTTTAAAAATCGACATCTTCAGTTAGAACAAACAACGAGAAAATGATCAGATCAATCGAAATCTTTAGTAAAATTATATAATGAAGAAATGATGTTTACAGTCGAAATATGAAGTGAAATTATGAATAGAGAAATGATGTGATTAGGTCAAATCTTATATAAAATAATTAATGGAAGAAATGATGTAAACAGTCGAAACTTTGAGGACAATTATATAATGTAGAAATGATGTAAACAGTCGAAATCTTTAGTCACATCTTATAATGATGACATGATGTTACCAGTAGAAACCTTAAGTAAAATAATATAATAGAGAAATTTTATTAACAGTAGATATGTTAAGTTAAATCCTATGATGAATATATGATGTTAACAATCGGAATCTTAAGTAAAATCATATGATAAAGAAATCATGTCATAAGGCGAAATCTTAAGTAAAATCATATAATTAAAAATAATGTTAACAGTCGAACTCTTCAGTAAAATTATACAATGAAGTTATGATGTTGAAAATCGAAATCTTACACCAAATTTGATCATGAAGAAATGATGTTAACAGTCGAAATCTTAAGTAAAGTTATATAATGAAGAAATGATGTTAACAGAAAACAATTTCAGTCAAATTATATGAGGAAAAAACATGTTAACAGTCGAAATCTTAAGTAAACTTATATGATGTAGAAATGATGTTAACTGTCAAAATCTAAAGCAAAATTATATAATTAAGAAATGTTGTTAACTGTAGAAATCTTAAGTAAAATTATATAATGAAGACATGATATATCCAGTTGAAAAATTAAGTAAAATTATATGATGAGGAAAATATTTTAACAGTCGAAATCTTTAGTGGTATTATTTAAAGAAAAAATAATGTTAACAGTCGAAATCTTCTGTCAAATTATGTAAGGAAATAATGATTTTTACAGTCGAACTCTTAAGTCAAATTATATAGAGGAGAAATAGTCTTAACAGTCGAAATCTCAAGAACATTATATAATGAAAAATGATGTTAAAAGTTTAAATCTTTAGTAAAATTATATAATGAGGAAATGATGTAAAGAGTCGAAATCTCAAATGATATAATAATGAAATGTTTATAGTCGAACTCTTTAGTCAAATTGTATGATGTAATAATGATGTTAACTGTTGAAATCTTCAGTAAAATCATACAATGAAGAAATTATGTGTCGAAATCTTAAGTTAAATCCTGTAATGGCGAAATGATTTAAACAGTCGAAATTTTGAGTTAAATTATATGATGAAGGAATGATATATACACGCGAAATCCCAAGTAAAATTATATAATGAAGAAATGATGTTAACAGTAGAAATCTTTCGTAAAATCATATAAAGAATGAATGATGTTATCAGTCGACATCTTAAGTAAAATTATATAATGAAGAAATGATGTTTAGACCATACATTTTACCTAAAATACTTTAATGACGAAATGATGTTATCCGTCGAAACGTTTGGTGAAATTATATAATTAAGTCGAAATCTTAAGAAAATGATATCATTAAAATATCATGTTAACAGTCGAAATCTTAAGTACAATTATATAATGAGGAACCCATGTTAACAATCGTAATATTAAGTAAAATTATATAATGAAGAAATGATGTTAACTCTCGTAATATTAAGTACAATTATATGATGTAGAAATAATGTTAACAGTCGAAATCTTAAATAAAATAATATAATGAAGAAATGATGTTAACCGTTTAAATCTTTAGTAAAATTATATAATTAAGAAATTATGTTAACTGTCGTAATATTAAGTATAATTATATAATGTAGAAATGATGTAAACAGTCGAAATTTTTAGTAAAATTATATTATCAAGAAATGATGTTTACAGTCGAAAGGTTAGGTTAAATCATATAATGAAGAAATGATGTTAACAGTCGAAATCCTATTGAAATTATTTAATAAAGAGTTGATGTAAACTTACAAAATCGTAAGTAAAGTTGTTTAACTTGTATGCTTATCTATTATTTCTTATTAAATGCGAAAACTTTACAAGTAAATAATTATACTAATAATAACAATGACAATAATAATAGGAATAATAATATTAATAATAATAATAATAACAATAATAATAATAATAATAATAATAATAATAATAATAATAATAATAATAATAATAATAATAATAATAATGATAATAATAGTAATGATGAGAAAAATAATAGGACGTTTTCTCCATATTCTATCTATTGTTTGAGATTAGAGTGGTGGAGTATTTTATTGGATGCGTCGGATCTCTTCTGAATTACATTTTATAGAAGTTTGTCCGCATCTGAAAAATTGTTGAAATAAAAATGCGAACATGTTTTTTTATTGTCTGTTTAATCAGCAAAAGCAATTCGTAACCTAATTTTGGGACGCAGCAAACTGAACCTTCTTATTTTGCAAAAATTCAAATGTTTCGCAGCGATTACACTGGACCATGTTGCCGTCCAATCGTTTGATTAAACCTTTATCCAGATACAGCCCTGCATCGTGCATGTCCCCACGGGCATCCCCCATCGTACAGATTATAACAGGGACGACACCAATAACCAGCACAGCAATTGATTCGATCATGCTCGCACCTTGAAAAAGGTCCTATGCACTGGAAATAGAAAGATGGTCATGGATAGTTTAGTCTCGTATGCACGCTATATATATATATATACATATATATATCTATATATATATATATATATATATATATATATATATATATATATATAACAATTTACACAAATATACATAACACTCAAAAGCAAATAACGTATCCTAACGAGAGTAATACGTGAATTCACATTTCTCTAACAGGTGACAACATAAGCTGCAGTGAGCCGGATTAGCCTTGACACCGATGCTACTGATGCTGTACGTTTACTTATCTTCTGTTCATTGAAATAAATACATATATATATATATATATATATATATATATATATATATATATATATATATATATATATATATATAATGATAATAGAATTAACGATAAGCGAAATATCGTAGAGTGATCTATCTCGATAAAATAACGCTCAATACGTTGAGTAGATTATTCCTTTTTTGACCTCAGTGGATCCGGTTCTATCTTCTTTAGTCGGCAAAACTCCCTACCCTAAGCAGAATATTTAAGATTATATATAAAACTTTTGAAACATTTCTCTGCCAGGGAAGCCAGGAATTGAACGCAGATATGAACTTTTCCACATAACGCCTTCAACAGACAATCTTAACCTCGGATTTGCCGAATTGGATATTTAAAATACCAATACAGGATTTTTACTTGTAACTCCACGGAAATATACTATAACGGAGTACGAATTCATACGGACCACTTGAGATATTTTGAACCCTCCACCTTTTATTTGTTAAAAAACTTTCTTCAATTCTACAAACTGTTACTTTTACTATAAACTATCTACACCATAACATTTCGTCTTCAAAAATCACCTCGAAATACTGCTGATTTTTTACTTCTCAGCCTTTATCCCCAACCTTTTTTGTTTGTGTATTCTTCAATTTTTTCAAAGTGAAATGGAACTAGGTTATATTTAATTGTTATGAATACCATATTATCAGAATTTATCCTCTGACGATAAGGGTTCTATCTTTGAAAAACCATGGTTTAAGGATTAATGTAACTCCTTACATCGTAACTTTCGATGTAATACAATTTGTATTAAGTTATGTAAATTTATGTAATTTTGTACAATTTCTTATCTTCATCTTTCTTTCTTTAATATATATATATATATATATATATATATATATATATATATATATATATATATATATATATATATTTAAAAAATTGTGGTTACCAACGCTAAGAAAAAAAAAATTTCAATAATTATTTATCATCTTATCATTTTAACATTTTAAGTTATTTTAATATAATTTCATAAAGCATTTATCGTTAATCAAGTATGCTCTCTTCAGATGTATATTCCATTTGATAAAAGTTTTTCATTTGAGAAAACATCTATTTTTCTTTCATTTAAAAGTGTCCGTTCCATTTGAGAGAAAAATGTTATGGGGATTTTCTTGTTGAGATAAAAAAAATATATTCCGTTTGGCAAGTGTTTGGTCATTTGAGTACATTTGTGTATTAGGTTTTATTACTTTAATTGCTTTCATGGTGCCGGTCGAGTCTGTTTGGTATGTGTGTGTGGTCATTCCCGGTCATCGATGACGGTGTCCCCGGTGGGTTCACACATGATGTAGGTGTGTGGGTGGTTGGGGGTGAGGATGTGTGCTTGGGGTTTAAGAGATACATAGAGAGAGAGAGAGAGAGAGAGATGAGTAGAAAAGAAAAAAGGATGAGTAGATAGAAAGGTAGTGAGGGAGAAAAAGGGAAGAAAGGAAGGAAGATTGAAGGTAGATAGAAATATAGATACAATTATAGATAGATAGATAGATAGATAGATAGAAAGAAATATGGAAAGGTAGACTGATAGAAAGATAGATAGATAGAAAGATAGAATAAAATAAAATAAAATAAAATAAAATAAAGGTTAAGAATGTGGATCGATCGAAAGATGGAAATAGATAAAATAAAAAGTTTGGTTTGTGCATATAAGGATAGAAAGAAGGATGTAAATACATGCAAAGATAGGTGAAATTTTCGGGTGGGTGGAGAGATTGGTAGGTGGAAAGATTGGTAGAGAGAGGGGTGTATGTACACATGTATTCATATTATTTTCTGCATGTATGCATGTATACACTCACATGGGGTATGTATTCGTTCCATAAAAATGAAATGTTTTCTCAAATAAAACACTTTAATCAAATGGAATATACATATGAAGAGAGCATAATTGATAAACGATAAATGCTCGAAACGCGTTATTAAATTATATTTAAAAAAACTTAAAATGTTAAAATGGTAAGATAATAAATACTTATTGAAAAAGTTTTTTTTACTAGCGTTAAAACCACCATTCTTTAAATATACTTTTTTCTCTCGTTGGAACTGCACTGATGCTACACAACCCCCTTCTCTCTCTCTCTCTCTCTCTCTCTCTCTCTATATATATATATATATATATATATATATATATATGTGTGTGTGTGTGTGTGTGTTTTATGACTACCCGAATACAGGTTACAGAGAGCCGAATTGTTAAGTCCTTCTGACCTTGAAACCGACGATACTGAGGACTATCCCAATGCACGTAAAAAAGAGAGAGTGTTCGAGACATAAGTGAACCTTGAACTGCCATTTTTCAAAACTAATGGTCTAAGGCGATTGATGTTGCAAATTCGTCAACGCTTTCGGCAGTCGAGAAAGTGAGATACAAAGGAGCGATCTTCTGATGAAAAAGAGAATTGATGTTGGTTAATTGCAAATACAATTTGACAGTCGGTGTTTTGGTTTTTTTTTTGGAGGGTAGGTGGCACCCGTTTTTGCTTTCATTCCGATCCAAATACAACACTTATTATCGCAGAAAAAGTAACACTTCTAACGTATAAAATGATAATGGAGTGTCTGGATGAATTAAAATAGACGTAAAGATTCTGCTTATTTGAAAAACTCGACTCGTGAGTAATATGAATAGAAAATTAATTAATATTTTGGATATTAATCGATGTTATGTTTATTTTACACCAAAACTTAAAATCCCAGATCAATTACAATTGTTTCACAAGAGGCACTCGCCAATTAATTGACCCCATGCATCCTCAACCGGAAGCAAATGTATCGTCGCACGACGCCAGCCGCAGCAACGCTGACGCTGGTGATGATTCTCCAATCCGCCATCTTTAATTCGAATAATATTCGTGGATAAGACTGGGAAGAAAAACGACACATATACGCTCACTCTGCTTATTGGCTCTCAAGGAAATAGTATGTTCTTAGAATCATGTAACATTAATTCACTCCTTTAATACCGATCTAAATAGAAAAACAAACCAGATCACATCATCCACCACATAAAATTCCAGCGACAAATTTGTAAACACAAACAAAATAAATAAAGTAGATGAATGATACCTAGCGGTCTGTATGCTCGCAAATATGTGACGTAATTTTTTTATAAATTCTTTATTGTTTGCACATTTTAAATTTCATACAAGACAATAAGATGTTGCTTGTCAAGTAGGTAACTTCTATTATATTCTTCAATTGAAAATAAGATTTATCCTTGGGTAGTATTTGTAACTACATTGTAGAAGAGTACTTTATTGTATTGCCAATAACATAGTACAACAATAATAAATGAGAGTTGGCTGAATCAACACTTCTTTATTACCTAATAATTCGGTAGGTTCTCCAGCACTTTTGAATAACAACAAAGTCTAATAATACTAAGCGAACAGTGATACTATCAATAATGTACGCTAGTCCTATTCACTCATTTATTTTCGCACTGCTTTTCTCTTTGTTCATTCATCTGTATTCTATTTGTCGACACTCACCGATCGTTTCTGATTGTTTGTTTTCATCCAATTGAGGCATTTGTGAGCGGCGGTTACTTATATCGACATTTCATAATCTTCGCTGAACACGCTAGTAGTTGTTAGAGATGTAGAATGATTGTGGCTTATGTTGAACAACCGCAATTATAAAAGTCAGATTTTCATAAAACGATGTTTTTTAATAAAAACAACGTCCCTTTGAAAAATGGCCTCTCTTTTGCTAAAATGTCAGCTGATTTTTAAGATCCATAATCGTTATTGTAATAATTAATTGAGAGTAACCTTCCTTATTTAGGATTACTTACCCTTTAGAGAACTTTTCTATAAACAATTACTCGACTAACACATATACCAGTATTCTAACAAGCAGAATAAACATAACTCAAATTCAAGTCACAGACTAAATCACACGCAATTATATAAGTAAGATTTTCATAAAACGATCTGTTTTATGAAAATAACGTCCCTTTGAAAGTTATTGTAATAATTAATTGAGAGTAACCTTCCCTATTTATGATTACTTCCCCTTTATAGAACCTTTCTATAAATAGTTACTCGGCTAACACACATACAAGTATTCTGACAAGCAGAATAAACCTTACTCAAATTAAAGTCACAGAACAATAAAGCTGACTCAAATCAAAGTCAAACAATAAAGCTGACTCAAATCCAAATAGCAGATTAAAGCTGACTCAAATCCAAATAACAGAATTAAGCTGACTCAAATCAAATCTTGTGCGTCTGTATTATTCCAGTTGTTTCCATTATTTGAAGTCGGGTCAACATCTGTACGTTGATCATATTTTGTTTACAAAATAAGTGCTTGTCAGTTGATGTAAGAAAATCGAAAATTCATAGAATTAAAATGTATATTCTACATTTATGAACCAAACAAATATGACCTACTACGAACAGTAAATCTAAATTGTCAGCCACGCTGATTAGCCGTAGTAATGGCGAAATCTGTGGCTGTATATAACTATTTTACCAATATAAAATATATTAAATCTATTTCGGCCCTATACGCTTTTTGCTTATATAGCTAAAACGCAACTGTGTAGCTAAATTGACATATATATGTTTTCATAACTTGCTATATATATATATATATATATATATATATATATATATATATATATATATATATATATATATATATATATATATAACCCCCCAGCGCTTCTGGCATTTTCCTCGAATCCGGGATTTTTCCTTTTTATTTTTGACAAAGAGAGGGAAAGAAAGAAAAAAACCTCTCGAAATACATCAAATTGATTCTTGATTATCCGGATATTACAAACTAACACCCTTGCTGTCTAGAAAAATAAACAAACCTTTTCAATCTATATCCGACTTATTTCGGTTTTGTTTTGTTTTTGTTCTTAACAGCTTCCAGCGATCCGGAACTTTGCATTGCTTTCAACCATTTTAAAAACTTTTATTATTAGTCCCAGCAATGCTTCCAGATAACTACCAATCTATATATATATATATATATATATATATATATATATATATATATATATATATATATATATATATGCTGATTGAAGGTTAATAGCCATAAATATATTTTTGTAACTTACAATATATATATATATATATATATATATATATATATATATATATATATATATATATATACATATATTGTAAGTTACAAAAATATATTTATGGCTATTAACCCTCAATCAGCAAAACTGACTCCATGCATTTTAGCCTGGTAATTGCCCCCGGGGTCAACCGCAGGGGCCTCTGTGTAGCTAAATAGCCATGAATATATTTTTATAATTTACTACCTAGTTCTACTTTCGTATCGAACACTGCTGAAGTAAATAAATATATATATATATATATATATATATATAACTGTATATATATATTCTGAATGATTAAAATACAAGTTGTACAATTACAATATTTACGAAATCATTATAAGCTCAAAAACAATGAATTAGTCTTTTTAGTATAATGAGATCCCTCCTTGTTTTTTTTACCTCGGGTTATTTAATGAATATATTTAATTGTATGGCTTTTATTTTCAACCTTAGTTTTGTGAGTTTATTGCACAATCCAATATATTGATCTTTCTATTGTGACGATAGATTATATTGTTTGTCTCCGTAAATTTTGTTGTATACATAAATTACAGTCTTTGGCTTTCCTTTATCATTTTTCATTCTGTCGGATAATGTTTCGCCATTTTTATTCATATATATATATATATACATATATTAGGAAATGAGTTACTGCTTACAAACAAAGATCAACACACTGTCAAGAGTTTAAAGGATCGGTATTCACATTTTTCATATTTAGTTTTGAGCTACATCAAATATTGAAAAGCTGTATTTTCCATGGCATTTTATTTAGCAGGATGATCATCTGAAACAAACATTTTTGTTGATTTTTCCGCATTATTTGCGTCTTAATTCGGTTCTAACTTAGACATGCTGGCAGTTTTTTTTGTTTCGTAGACGCGACCATTGTCTCTAAACATTTGTGTCCGGCGTTTATAGTTAGAAGAGAGAGTAGCAAGCAGAGGGTGCTTTCGTGTACATAAATTACTTCGTTGTTGTCTGCATAACAAACAGTAGGTTGCACTGAAGCTGAGTTAATATAACTCTTTTCAGCTGTCGGACATTACTCAGAACGAAATATTGCTCGCTATCTAGAATTTTCGACTAGGATTGGTCATCCTCAACTCTGTTTCGCTACATGGCATATTAACTTTTCAGCGACATTGATGAATTTGCTTTTAACTGAAGCTTAGTGGTGTTAATTCTGTACACCACTCTCCATAAAGAAAAAAATCCGAATTTTCGCTAAATATTACGATGTGCACAATATCGACGTCGATGCCTCGTAAATCTTCTAAGCATCTGACGGGCATAAAGCGAATAAATGCACAGCTTTTTCTGGGAGTTGAACTTCTCGGTGACGTAAAGGTTTTTAGCGATTGTTAAGTCGAAATTCCACTGATGTTCTTAGTTGCTGTTTATTGCTTGATTTACATTCTATCAAGAGTTAAAGCCTCCGTATTTACATCTCCAATATTTAGTTCTAGGCTATATCAAATATGGCAAAGCTGTATTTTTCGGGACATTTTATTTACAAGATGATCCCCTGCAGCTAACGTCCCTGTTGATTTATCCGCGTTACTAGCGTTCATGTGAGCGTTAATTCGAAAATTTGGTCATGGCGTACCTTATTTTGACATGTTGTCAGTTGTGTTTTTTATGTTGGCGTGCGACTATTGTTTAAATGTGTCTGTCAAGTGTTATAATGAGAGGCGAATTGTGCTGGAGTGTATTCAGTTGGAGAGCGTAGCTTATAGGGATGAGATATCGGACGTACATAAAGTCAGAGTGGGAGTTACATGGAGCAAGCCAGAATAGATTTGCTTGCACTCGCCACGCGAAAGATAACAATGCAAAACCTGTGCCTTTTTCTTGTCATCCCCAACCCAAACAAACCAATTCTGGTGATGATAAACGAGAGATCACATAGGTGGTAAAACAAACACCTAAAACTTACATCGCCATAAAATGTATTCAACAAATAAATCCTCTATTCCACAATAAAAGGCCAACAGATGGTGATTTTAGATCATCAAAAATGAAGATGATAATACTTTATATGGAAAATAATATTACTCACGTAATCGTATATGAATATTTTAACAATATATCTAGATAAATAGTTAGTGCGAACACAGGCGAAGCATAATGTTTCCCTTATTTTTCACGCAAAGTGTACAGTATTAATAGATCTACTTATATAATGAAACAATGACTGATTCTGCAAACGATAGAATCATTTCTGTAATATAATCGATACTCAAATCTATATCATTGCGATTGTAACCGATCTGTTGGTCCGGCTTAGGTTTCTCTCGCTTTCTTCGTTGAGGTCAGGACGCATTCTGTTCATCATTGGTGAAGCGAACACATTCTCCAGTAAAATGAACGTAGAAACGAGCAGCCACACGGAACAGTTCAGAGCTGGAAGATAAAGGAAGAAGAGATGACACATATAAGAAAAATTGATACATGTAAACGTAACTATACTTATTTTGTTTCGTCATAAAATGGACGAAATAGCTTGATATGCCGCAAAAAGACAAGCCAGAATCATCTACCTGGGAATTAGTCGATCGCATCCATTTTGTTACCTCATCCAAGGAAGTTATGTTTTCGGTCGAATTTGTCACACCATTCAATTGTCTTGGGATACGGATAAAGCTTGGCTTACACTCATACATGCGTTACAAAGAGGTATGAACTTACCATTTGACTCCACTTAACTTCTCTATTTTTATTTGATCAAAATATTCGTCATGGTATGACTTAGAACTGATTTCATTTCGTGAAATTAAGGTTAAAAGTAAAAGTCTGACTTTTGGCGATAACTTCACTTCTATTAATTGTAAAGTCTGACGACTTGGTCTATCTTAAAATATAGACCAAGTCGTCAGACTTTATAATTAATACAACTGAAAACTTGTTAAATTCACCTTGACATGTTTGCTTAGGGTCATCTATGAACACATGTATCATACGCTCGACAAGGCAGGGGAAAGGTAGGGCATTAGCGCTTGATATATCGAAGGCCTTTGATAAGGTATGGCATAAAGGGCTTCTCCTGAAAATACACTCATACGGTATTACTGGGCAATTACTTTATATAATTAGATCCTTTCTAGACAAAAGAAAATCAAGGTTGTCCTCGATGCCCGTTCATCTAATCAACATGCCATAAATGCTGGTGTACCACAGAGATCTATCCTTGGACATTTGTTTTTCCTGATCTATATAAACGATCTCCCTGATGACATAGAATCTGATATTGGTTTATTTGATTACGACACCACGATTTACTCTGGCCATATTGGCAAAACCGACGCGATCATATCCGAGGCAATGGCTGAATCTTTAGATAATGCCCTCTAGGTTGTAGTGGATTGGGGTCATAAATGGTTGGAAACTTTTAATGCTGCAAAGACAACGCCTCTTTTTCTTCAATAACTACAAAAAAACTCTCTAGGCCCTGATTGTCATGGCAAATAACATCTTACCTAAGTGTTCATCATACAAACTCGGCCTAACAATCACTGGTAACATGAATTGGAACAATTACATTGAAAACATAGCCAAGGCTAGCGCAAAGAAGGTTGGCTCCCTCTACGGTGCTAGTCAACTCCTCACACCTGACATTATCCTGTATCTCTACAAAGCGACCATCCGCCCATGCATGGAGTATTGTTTTCACATCTGGGCTGATGCATCATCTCCTCGTCTCTCCCTCGTTGACAAGGTCCAAAAGAGAGTCGCCAACCTAATAAATCCCTCACTGTCAACCAAGTTCCAGTCCCTGTCCCATCGCCGCAATCATGCATCCTTATGCATGTTTTACACATACTTCAATGGATTATTCTCCGATGAATTAGCTACGCTGGTGCCCCAACGACGTAAAGTCACTAGACTAACTCGACAATAAACTAAATCTCATTCATTCACAGTGGAGGTCCTCATATACCGAAGAACCTTCTACTCAAATAGCTTCTTTCCTCGTGCTGCTGGGCTCTGGAACTCCCTCCCTGCCCGCTGTTTCCCCGACAGTAATGGCATGCAGAAATGTGATACTAATGTAAACAGACATCTCGCAAGGCAGATCCCAATTTAGATTGACACTCCAACCCTCTCCTGTTGTCTTTTTTGTCTCAGTAGCCCCTTACATCTACAGTGGCGGCCTGCCTTGTTTGGGGTGAACTATGTTTAAAAAAAGGGAAGAAATAATTCTGAATCTTTGTTAACATTATTATATCATTCGGTTTTAATTATTGTTACAAATGTGCGCCGCTATTTTAAAATTGAGCAACAATTATTCAAAAAATAACGTTGTACTTACTTCGGAATTTGTGCATCTTCATTGAATTGTTTGGCCGATCGAAATTCTTTACTTGTGTCCGCACAGCAGATTCGACGACAACGCTTTGATAATTTCAAAGACCTTTTTTTCTTTTATACTATCTTTTCCATGTGGGTGGGGGGGTATTTCAAAGAAAACGGAAAAAAATTTAAAAAAAGTGTGTCTTGCTTTGTTTAGCTCCTCCCACTGTGATTATGTCAACCAAACAAAATGTCCGCCTTCTCTTCCATCTTCTTGCACGACGACTAAACTGCTCTCCACACATTTGCTTTTTTATATTTTTCATTTTTTGCAGCTTTTACTTTCCATTTTAATTCCTTTGACAATGAAAGTTCATGAAACCATAAGAATCGGTACAACTTTGTAGAAAGCAACAAATAAAAGGAAAAATGTACTGTGGTGTGATGCAATTATTCTCACGTACACCTATCGAGTATTTTAAATCTAAATTACAAAAATAAAACGCTCATCTTTTCTTTATATACATATGTGTAGA
The DNA here is from genome assembly GCA_963556195.1 of Sepiola atlantica. Classification (NCBI taxonomy): domain Eukaryota; kingdom Metazoa; phylum Mollusca; class Cephalopoda; order Sepiida; family Sepiolidae; genus Sepiola; species Sepiola atlantica. The sequence continues at coordinate 226,247,387 of OY744517.1, forward strand.
ATCAGATTTAATAATGAATAGTTGGTGTGAGTTAAAGATGAGCAATTTCCGGTTGTTTTGTCTACCAATACTATCGATTTATACAGAATTATTAATTATTAAAAACTCATGGCTCATTCCAAGTGAAATACTATGAACAGCGGTTGTAAAGATAACAACAATTTGTTAGGTGAGAGAGAGAAGATATAGGTTAGTGTTTAAATACTGACTTGTTGAGAGTTGTTGTTTCTAAAGGCGATATAAATGTCTTATATAATCGGAGATTGTTACAGGAAAACATCACCATGATAATGAATCGAACATAAGTTTACTGTGATAAATCAATAGTAAAATGACTTTATTCAACACATTAATGTAATAAATTAATAGAACATTACTGAATGCAATTTGATCAGAACATTACCGCAATAAAGTTTGAAAAACCTACAAACAAGGTGATCATGTTCGGGCAAACAAGAAAAGAACGAGGCGATGCGAATTGAAAGACGTCTCGCACAAATATGTTTATCTGCCGTAGGGATCAAAATGTACTGCTATTTGCAGGTAACACATTCTGGAGATGACAGACTTAAAATAAGCCATTTGCCAGAGGTGAATAACCTTAAATGATTAAATAACACTGAAATACATTTAACAGGATTTATCCCGACATTGAAACATCGTATACGTTCAGAGAGAATACAGACCTGTACCAAATAGTACATAGCTTAGAATGTGAATCTACCGTGGGTATGGAAGAATAGTTTTACATCTGTATTGTTATGCGCGAGAATGCACTGAACATGGGTGTGCACTGTAGTGCGTGAAAAGTAGTGCATGTACGTATGCACTTTTGCAGGTTAGTACATCTTTAAACTTTATAAGACAATTCTACGATTCTAACTTTATTTTACGTTCCCCGCTCCCCGCTCCCTGCTCCCCGCTCCCCGCTCCCTGCTCCCCGCTCCCCGCTTCTTATTCTTCTATTCTTACGAGATTATTTTTTACTCACTTTTATCCGGACAACCATAGAATTCCAGAAAAGCATCACCGTAATAAATAAGATAAATGAAGTGCAATGCCGTGCATAGAAAAGGCAACCTGCCCTTATTCTCAATGGTCTTTTTCCGCCACTACGGCCCTACCGATAGAGATTCAACTACTTGTATAAACTTTGTATTTTCATATCAAACAAACACGCCCTTTCGCCCACCTACTCTAAGTACCACATATATTGCTGCGTGACTCCTCCTTTAGGATGCCTTACTATAACACATCACCACAACAAAAACAGAGAAGTGTAGTGACATGCCCCGCATGGAAGACTATTGTTAACTTATTTCCGGGGGGCTTTATCGAGGCAACACCATCATAGATAAAGACTCGGCTAATAGTCTACTTATGTGTGTTTTTTTTTCTAGCCGATAATAACAGTGGCTGGTTACATATCAGTGTTTTCTATTGCCTGAATCAAAGTATTACTAAATATGCAAAATAAATAAAATATATGTATTCAACAGAGTACAATTATCATACAGTAAATATGTTTTAATCAAGGCATTTAACATGTAGAGGTTGTTGAGATGATTAACTTTTTCTAGATAACTATTTTGTAGTAGCGCTGCTGCGTCTGTATTCATCCGGCTGAATTTGTTTGTAAACAAATATTACGTTACTATTTGAGCACGACGAAAAAAACGAAACATTTTATTAGTATATTGATAGATTTCATATTTGTAAAAAATTTACAGAAAGCGTTTTTGTAAGCAAAATTATAACAAACAGTAACAATCCGCTTCGTGATTTAATGAATTAAATGAATTTTCTTGACAATGAAAATTTCTCATTTTACTTTGTATCGCGCTTAATTTTGTGTTTTAATTATAGTTTTTTTAATCAAATTTAAGTTTCGGAATTTTTATAAATCAACATGGTACAACTTTTGATCGGTTCTATTCTACTTTGTTTGATAAGCAAAAAAGAGTCACCAGTCTTCAGATAAAAAACGAACTGATCTACAATTTAAATTAAAGTCTGATACAATATGCTAAAGAGTACATGTAAGTGCAACAGACAATTATGTAACTGCTAAAAACATATCATATTCATACAGTGATTATTCATATTTAAATAGTTTAAATAAGTGAGAACAATACGGGTGCTGATTGACAAGTAGCATTGTGTATTCTTTCATTTTTATTAACATGTAGCATATAATTGTGCAAGGATAAACACATTCAATAACAAATATAACACCTTTGAAGATTCTTAATCGGCGTCTTTTGTATATCTCTGAAAAGAAAGGGAGTGGAGTTTCTTTTTAACTGATGCAGTTAAGTTCTCGTTTTAGCAATACATTTGTGGTTCCGTTCTTGACACATTTTTGCTTGTCACACCCGGAGGCAGAGACGATCGGGTTATGACAGATCCTTATATTCACGCCTCCTGGACTTTACCCAGAGCCCTGTTAACCGTATACATCCGACACTACCCGGTTGAAACCACCCCTAGCACACCGGGAAAAGGGTGGACTTTTCAGTAGAGGGATGTTGCTGGTTTTGTTTTCTGAAGTTACGAACGAGTACGACTGAAGTTAGAAATTATAGAATTTTTGTTTTCGTTTTTGAAGAGATTTTCGGTTGTACTATCTCACATTATTTTTTTTAAGAAATAATCTTATTTTTTTACTAACCAGTTACCGCTAATCAAGTCTGAAAAGCCACTCGAGAACAATGGTTAAAGTTTATGTCAAGTGGATTGCTAGACTAACACCATGAGGATCAAAAGATTGATTGGATCTAGGCAAAATGTTATAACTTTAGAGAGCAGTAAACATTGAACTCTTTAACAACCAAGCTGTAGTCAGTTGGGAAGCAGTCATATCGTATTGTATTCCACGGCGAGTCAGTTATTGGAAACAGATCCTGCTCGTTGAAAGTTTCGCTTAGATCCCGATACACAGAAAAGAAAGGAACATTTCTCACAGTTTCCGTAGACAGACGATTATTGCTGTGAATGTTTTAACAGTGCGGAACTAGAGATTACAGTTAAAGCGAGCACATACAATGACAATTAGGATCAAGCAGAGCAAGACTACCAACCATTCTTTTGTGAAGAAAAGGCTGTAGAGACATGTAGACGACATCCCCACTAAATTCTGAAGCCGATTTTGTACTTTGTCAAGGAAGGAGATAGTACTCTTAGCCAACCTGCCCAATTGTTGAAACAGTACTCTAGTTTTGGACGTATCCGGCTCTTATACAGGTAAAGGATTGCGTCACGAGTCAGATACTTTCTAGTGCGGTAAAAAGATCCAACCATTTTTACAACGATCTGTGTAAAAGATCTGATGTTAGTCTACACTGCAGGGCTGCAGTCAACGTCAGCCCTAGAAGCTTATCACAAGAGAAGGCCTATTCAACGGAGACGCTATACATGTTAACTGGAGCAACGCGAGGAAAGAATATACTCTTTATTTTAGATATATTAAATGTAACCAGCAATTTTTTCACAATTGCACATGTTCTGGATCGGAAGGGAAAGAATAAGAAATATTTTGATCGGTAATGCTCTGGGAAGAGATTCCATAGATCGTCTCTTGATAGATGTCAATCAGAGATTCAAACAACTTACTCATGACACATAGGTGACTGATTAGTCTGTATTTCACCATAAAAAACTGTAAACCCATTGCGTATGCAAACTGAAGCATTGTATTAATACTACAAAGCGAATAGCTGTCCAACGATGGTGAATATTAAAAGCAGAACAAAACAGTATTGCACCACTTTTATGCCATTTGAAAAATTACATTCAAGATATAGAAAGGTTACTTAGTTTAAAATAAGTATCTGTGTGATGTTTTCATGTTATGGTAATTTCTTTCAATTCTTATTACATTTGTATAGTTTAAAACGACTTGCGTTTGATTCGAACTCTGGTATGATCAGTGTTAAACCTGAAAGTAAAGTATCTAAGCTATCAACGGCTACGAAAGATGTGTACATAAAAAATTGTCTATATATATATATATATATATTTCGGCTTCATTAGTAATGTGTACTCTGCCTATTCTTTTTTGTAAACAAATATTATGTTACTATTTTTGCACGAAGAAAAATAGGAAACATTTTATTAGTATATTGATAGATTTCATATTAGTAAACAGAATTAAAGCCACCGTTTTTGTAAGCAAAATTATAACAAACAATTACTATCCGCTTCGCGGTTTAATTAATTAAATAAATGTTCTTAACAATGATAACTTCTCATTTTACTTTTTATCACGCTTAATTTTCTATTGTCATTATAGTTTTTCTTAAATAAAATTTTTCTTTTTTTTTAGTTCTATGCTTTTAATGAAGGAAAGACGGGCATTGGTAAAACAAAATCGGATTTTTTATTAATCCACATTGTACAAATTTTGATCGGGTCTATTCTGATTTTGGCAATAGTTTCTTCATTTTTTTCTAGCATCAGGTACTTGTTTTCGGCTTTGAGTAAAGTGTAGTATCTGTTTTTGATGCTGTACTTAATCTTTTTTAGTCCTCGGTCAGTGAGGGAAATCTAATTCTAGACTGAAGCAATTTTCATTTTTATTCCAATTTAGAGAGCCTTTTATTTTCAGAACTAGATTCTCTAAACATAATAAACCTCCCTTGTGTCTAACTTTTCCATCGAGGGCCGGAGAATAATAGTAACATCCAAAGGTAAGATAATTCTTTGGAACAGACAGAATTCGAACTTGGCACGCCATGGTCGCCATTCAATGTTTGTATCTATTTCATCATAGCAAGCTGTCGTCTTTTCGTAATTAAGTCTTTCTTGTAAAATTAATAATTGACATCATTTTTCAATCATTCATCATCATCAACGCGATGTGAATGCTTACATCTAACATATTGTTATTACAACACCTTCATGGTTGTTTTTTTTAAATAGCTAGGAATCACTTATATGTCACTTATTCTTATTAACTTTTATAACGAACTAGCAAGGCTATCCGATGTTGCTCAGGGCTATACCAATAATAGACAAGGATTAAAAGTGTTTGTTATATATTTTTAGGAAATCTTCTATCTCTCTACGACGTTATCCTTCTCTCAATCTTTCGAATATTCCAGATTATTGAGCCCTTTGTCATGAGGTATCCAGCGTAGTTGATGTAATACTGTCATATTTTTATTATAGCTGTTGGGCAACATTGAGTACCTATTCTTTTATACAACATCATAAAAATACACAATGAAGGTATTTCACCCACGTTACTCGGTGTATATACACACATGCTCTATCAAAGATATTGAAAACTTTTGCTATCGGAGATACAATTGAAAATGTAACCATGAGCAACGCGACGTTAAACCACAATTGCTCTATGTAGGATATTGAGAAACGTTTGATCAATATATACTACTTTCAAATTGTAATATTGTATTAATAATATTATTGTTCCCCGGAAACGCCGTATAGCTTTTCATGTATACAACACTTTAACAGAACACAGTGGGTATACACTAGTAAATCAACTTGGTTCATATGTAATTTTATGTAATTATTTTATTGGTGATTGCAGCGTTCGTTGTTATGTTGCTTTTTATTAGTTTTTTTAAGCAGTTCGCCATTAGATATACAACTTACGAAATTAAATACTGTATCATTAGTATAATTTCTCTCGAGCAATGTCGAGTACATTTTCTTGTATACACCATAAAAAAGCACATTGAATTTATTTATTTCTGGCAATGCTGCGTTTGGACAAAACTGCTCTATCTCGGATATTGACCAGTTTCTGATTAACATATACCACTGAAATGAATTAAACAATCTGTTGAGAATTGAATTAAAAATGAATTTATAAGTTTATTATTTTCCCCTTCTCCATCAAACATATACAACATAAGAAATGTGATACTGTATTATTATACACACTTTCTTTATATAGGCTATTGCGTACGAACGGATAAACCACTTACAAAGTCTAACAGTGTAGTATTATATACACTGGTTCTATAAAGAATATTGATCACTTCGAGTTCAACATATATCAAAGTGTAATAATGCATTCTTACACATGTCTGCCCTATCAAGTGAACATTCCGATTTAGTTTATATCCCTAACTTAGTGTAATATATAATTAAAACCACCTGATCAATCTCGGTTTGGGGAATTATTTGATTCAACATATACTACTTACTAAGTGTAATATTGTAGTTTAGCACTCACATGCTCTATTGAGAGTTCAGATCTAGCATCTACTCCCTTCCAAGTGTTCTACTGTATAATTACATAAAACTCCTCTATCTAGAGTAGTGTGTACTATTAGATTAGGCATATTAATCTTATCAAGTGTCCTACGGTATTAATAATTCATTACTCTTAGGCAACACCAATGGTATTGCCTGCTTAATTAAGGTTTGGGGAAGTGATTTGATTCGACATATACTACTTACTAAGTGTAATAATGTAGTTTAGCACTCAAATGCTCTATCTAGAGTATTGAACACATTCACATTCAGCATCAACCCCGTTCCAAGTATTCTACTGTATATTTACATAGAACTGATCTATCTAGGGTATCGACCACTATTACATTCGGCGTATAAACTTATCATGTGTTCTAAGGTAATATATTTATCCTGGGCAACACCGATTTCCTTGCCTGATATCGAAAACTATAACAAAAAACGTTGAGTTAATTGCTTCCGGGACACATGGCGTTTGTACCCACCTACTATATCTAGGTTATTAAGAAGATTTTGGCTTAATGTATACTACTTACCAAATGTAATACTGTAATCGTACATCCATTGCTCCGTGGCAAAATCGAGTTCTTCGTCTAGTTGTTATGCTACCTTACCCATACGGACTACGTGTACTCGTCCATTTACCATACATCATAGGAGCACCTGCTTTTAAGTGTTGTGTTCACACCAGCCCCTTCGTCTGTAGGAGCCACACCAGTCTATATTAGCAGTCAAGGTTGACGCACGTGTTCTCTGTCGTGTAACGCTTTTTTCAATATACTTGTTTTTTCTTAAGTCAGAGTTCGTGTTTTCCTTCCGGACCTTTTTCAGGATTACACCAACTGCTGCCAGGGTACACTAATTGATTTAAAATGGATGCCACAGCTGGTTAAGAAGTATACTGAGGGTTTTTTAGAACTTTACAAAATAAAATACGATTTTTGTAATTGCTATTCATGCATTGCGTTTATTTTTAACGAGACGAAGATATATGATATTTTCTTTGTTCCCCAAAAATATTTCCAGCCGCCGAAAGAAAATAATTGAAACCTAATATCTTTCTGTTGACTAAATTCTACAGTTACGTGAAAAGTGTATTTATAAAAAAGTGATTTTTTTGTCTAAGAGAAAACAGTTTCATAGTCTTTCTCTTTCACAAGTAAGTTTTCGTTTATCAGCGTAATATAAAAGAAATAATTCTAACAACCGTATTCGATGAATACACATTTTAAACATGGAATAATTTTAAACAACTATAACAGAACTCGTAAAATTCAAAACGCAACAACAACTAGAACAAATAAAGAAACTGTAGAAAAAATACTAAAAACTTCTACTGGAACAAAGGTCCGACGAAAAACTACTAGAACAGAAAGAAATTTCACTTAATCCTTAGACGAGGATAAACATTTAATTCATATTCAAAAGGTATGACAATGTTCACAAAATAGATTGTGAAAATTCGACACACTCTAAAAAGTTCAAACACTGTTTCAACATAAGGGACCACCGAACTTTATTTCATCCCGAAAAATGACCAACATGACTTTTCTGAACCTGTTCATCTTTTATCATAATTATTTAGCCCTAACATTATATGTAACACAAACGGAGGATGTGTTTAATTTTAACAAAATAAAAATGGCTTGTACACCGCAACGTCTGCGTCAATCGTTAATGAATATTATGGCGACTTAAAATTAGCGGATGACTTTAAATGTGTAATTACTGTGCAAAGACGAGTATAAGATAAAGACGCATAATCAGACGTAGGTTTCTTAACAAATTAGACACTGAGCTAAATTTCACATCACAGAAATTAGCTAGAGACTACAGGAGATTTTAAAGTGTTGAACCAGATTCTGAAGATATTGAAGAGTCGAGCATTGCGCACACTGAAAAAAGACGTCAGCAATCACAATTCAACTTTCCTTCAAAAAACAATTCGACACAAAAAGAGGGATTACTTTCACGCTTCTACAAAAACAAGTTTGCTCAATTAATAAATACAGGATAATGTACCGCCTAGTCCTGTTGCCAATACTGTTTAAAAAGCTGTCTAACTTGTAATAATGTCGAACGCCAAAATTTACATTGCAAACGAATAGAGGCAATCCAACCCGGGTTAAATCTAAAACAAACAAACGAACAGGAATATGTAAAAATGTGCAAGGTGAAAATCATGAATGAAAATGTAAGAATTACAATCAGATTCTTGTTCAGACGTGTCGATTATTCATATGCATACATGGAAAAGATTGGATAAACCATCAATGCTAAGAACGAACACACGGCTAGCACGGTTACTGGTGAAAACATTAATTTTAAGGGTGAAATCATTACCGACCTTATTTTAAATGGAACAACTAAAAAAGTTAAATTGTTCGTATTAAAGCATATACAGACATGATATCCACGCTGGAAATAGCTAACACCAAACTGAAAAGTAACATTCTTTGGATAACCAGTTGAAGGCTAAACAGAGTGAACTCATCGGTCCAGAGCGAACGTTGCAACTCAAATATGTTTTTGAAGAGATAATGTCTGCCAGTTGAACGTCGAAGTCAAGAAGACATTTCTTCAAAGATTTCAGATTTGCTCGAAAATCAGAAGTCTACCATAAAAATACTGGAAGATATGAAATGAAATTTTGAAAGAGGCATACAGATTTTTCAGAAGAGTCACCTAAATCAGATTACAGAACGACTATCGGAAGACACCGACACCATTCCCCATATAGAAGTAATGGTTAACAGATACGGTAATTTCAACATACAGCTCCTTCAAGCATAGCCTCAATCCAAAAAGGAAACGATTCTATGACTCCTAGCGGGGCGTGTTATGGTATATTACTTATACGAAATACTCTGACTATGCAACTCACCATAAATATTGGGAGCACGTGCGTCTCCGTGTTGGAACCGCACCAGTCTATACTAGCCGTCAAGACTGAAGTACAACTACTTTTGTTCTCTGTTGTATTATACTTTTCTCAGTATATGTGTCATCCCTAAACTCCAAGTTCGTGTTTTCCTTCCGGCCCATTTACAGGCCCACGACACTAGTATAAAACGATATAACAGAGCAGAGCAACACTTTCGATTAACTTATACCACTTACCAAATGTAATCCTCTAATATTACTATTATTGATCCTAGGTGACGCTATGTCCTGTTTATTGTATGCAAATGTATAAAAAACACAGTGCAGGTCTAGCGGATTGTGCTCTTTTCCCAAAAATAGACCTCTTACACAATGTAATACTGTGTTATTATTAGTATGGCGTTGAGTACATTTGCTTGCATATAACTAGGTACGTGCAAAAATGGCGGCTGCTTGCACTGACTCTCGTTCTTAAAAGTGTCTTTTCTTAATTTTTTAAAGCAGTTTTCGTTTAACTTTGGATTGGGTTTGAAAGATAAACGCCTAATGTTATTCTATAAAAGGAAACAAATGTATATTTACGTTTGAAAAAAAAAAGAATTAAAAATGTTGTCGAAAACCCCTATAAACGTCAAAAATTGATAAAAACTGCACATTCAATAAAACACTTTTTAAATTCGTTGGAAAGATATATATCAATTTTTTGGAACTATTTCAAAGATAATTATTAAATGTAGTCTTAAGAGAGTGAATTAAAAAAAATTGACCTTCATTTTTCTACAAAAACTTGCCGAATAATCCAAAAGAAAAAATCTAAGATACTTCACCGGCGCATTTTTGTTGTTTTATGTAAGTGTAAACAAAATTTGGCGACCAGATCTGAAAGTATGGAAGCCCTGAATTGCAGTATATTTATTTTTATTTTAAAAAAATTATATGGAAGTTATGCTTTATAGAAATTGAAAAATGATTGGACCTTAATTTCTTTATTTTTTAAGGTTACGATAAATATGTCTACATTAAATTGACAAGTATGGAAGCTTTGTGCAGATTAGGACCCAATCTAACCTTGACCCTAAACCTTACGCCAAACCTACCCTAACCAAGTCTATACCAACCAATTTATGTATCCATTATAAATTATAATCACAAAAGATCGGTTTTATTTTGCATATGTAGTTGAAACAATTTCATTAAAATGTGGTGGCCCTTAAAATTTGAAAATACATTAATTCTTTAAAAATAAAACGTAATGGGTATTTTTTTTTATTTTAAGATAAAATAGTATTTAATTTTCAGTGTGAAATAGTAAATAAATATTCATTGAAAAAAAATAAAACATTAACAAATTGTTAACGTTTTAATTTTTTGTTAATAACAATTATTTATAATTAAATAAATAAAATTCAATTTTAAAGAAAATGTCATATTTGAACTATTTATTTATTTACAAATTTAAAACTTTTTAAGAATATTTATTAATGAAAATAACAAAGAAAAACTTACGTTTCATCTTTCCAGTGAATTGTGAAATTAACGAAATCGATGAATCTCTGAAAAATAACATTTTAGTGGGAGTAGTGCGAGTGAATGGTGGGAGGTCGAATTGCGCCTGTTTATTTCATAGCGTGCCTTCAATAGCCTTGCGAATCGATCTTTAGTAGAAATTATTCAATTTTTTTAATTGTTGTTTTCGTTAACTTCCTGGGTTACAAATGTGTAAATGTTTGGTTTATTTTCAAGATTATTAACAATAAATTATTGCGCTGATGATGACACTTTTCTCTATGAAAGGGAAATATAATTATGTCGCATTTTTTTATTTTTCCAAACACTCTAATCATTAAAATCACATGAAATATTTTTTGCAATTATATTATTTTTTTGGTGAAAATATTGATTAAACAATGCTTTATTAAAAAATATCGCTAATTCAAAGAATTAATTTTTCTTCGAGTTATAGTGATTTTATTAACACGGTATTTACTTGCCTTTTTCGTAATATATACGAAATATTTTGATAAAAAAAATGTATTTGTTAACACCTACGATGCTTTATTTACATAAGTAACATTTAAAATCATGCATTTTAAAAAATTAATATATAAAAATATAACTTTCGTAAAGGTGTATTTTTTTTTAAATAATACATTTTCACTAAGATTTAAGAAAATAATGGTTTCATTCTATTCCGTGATTGTTGATTAATAAATATTGAAAATGTCAGTAAAATTGGTAGATTTGCTGAATTTTAGTGTATTTTTAAGTGACGGGGGGGTCAAAATGTTTTTTCATTTTGGGAATCGGCCATTGATTTTGCACGTACCTACATATAACAGTATAACAAAAGACAGTGAATTACTTTCTCTCGGGCAACGCAGTCTACAAAAGACACTGCTCCATGTAAAATACTAAGCACTACTGGATTGACATACACTAATGGAAAGACAAATGATTGAGAATAATGAATGTAAATTGCAAAAAAAAATATTGACTCAAGAAATTAACAATAATTAAAACAAAATGAATGAAGTAAATACATGAAAAATTAATAAAGAAAAAACTGAATGTAAAAATAACTAAAAATATAATAAACGTGTATCTTATGTAGTTTCTAAGCGTGTATCTCATGCAGGTTTTGATATTTAGGCAGATACATATACGTACACTGAATTACGACTTTCCTATATATAACAGGTGATTGACAGGTGTCTTTGCATAAGTATATGTTGAAAAATAAGCGTGTATTTTATCTCATTGCTGAGAGTGTTTCTGATGCAATTTCTGTATTTTAGTCATTGAGACATACATACAAGTAATTACGATTTTCTTACATAGAAAGATAATGCATATAGGTTTTTGCATCAGTATATGTTGAATAATAAGCTTGTATCTTATGCAATTTATGAGTTTATATCTTATGTAGTTTCTGACTTTGACAAATCGACAACTTTTAACTTTGTTTTAATTATTACCGAGTAGAAATGAGTCATTTCAAATATGCAATGCAACCTTTAAAAACAACTGCTCTATGGAAATACTTGAACCCTTAGGATTAAATAATACAACTTACTAAATGTAAGGATGTATTATAATTATGCTCTATGGACATACCTGTTCTATGTAAGATATTGAGCCTTTTTCGATTACTACCACTTAATAAATGTGATACTGTATTATAATTTATTTGTTTCCGTTCAACATCGAGTTTCTTGTCTAGTATTGAACACTAACAACACACAGTGAAGTTATTGCTACCAGACAACGCGACGTTTCAATCTGCCTCGGTTTTCTCCCAAATAATATTTGTTTAGCTAAGACATTAGTTTCTCCCGAGACAACGTCAATTAAGAATATAGCAGCTTTGCGACTTTTCTAGTTTAAGTTTGATTTTAGCTGGACAAACACCCTTAACTAGATATATACAAGCTGACATACAGACAACTGAATAAAATATAAACGACTGTAGAGCTACCCGACGTCTCATGTTAATAAAAAACAAAATAGATGTTCGAAGGTGTGTGTAATATCTATTCAGAATATAACGAAGAGGTTTTCTGTCACGGTTTCTGTCTGTCCGTCGACGACAATTTTTGTAAACGTAAGAAATACATTGGGGCAAATACTCTCCTATATAAATATGAACTGTATGTCTGCATGTAAGTATGTATGTGTGTAACGCTTCTCATCCGAGAGTACCCAACAAACACTCACACAGTTGACATCATTCCAACCAGCTAGCCACCGGACGTGTATTGTCTCAGAATCAGAAAAATGACCCTTTCGGGATCAACGGAGCACTTTTCTAAAATATGGGTGGCGTTTTCCTCCATTTTACAACGTTATTATGTAATAATTAGACAAGCAACCAATGATATTATGTATAATTTGAGAAATAATGCAAGTCATGATTAACCCGAAATGACATTAGACGGAAGGCTGTTCCGGGCAGAAATTCACTCACACTACATCACTTTTCTCCTTTCTTTCTTATTTCCCACTTATTCCGACACTTTCTACCTTGCATTCTTAACTAATAGACGCTAATATTTATTCCCCTCCCTTCTTCCTTACACTCGTTCTGTCATCATGATATTATCTTCCCAGGCATTATTTCCTCCTTATTGGAGATATGTATAGGTAGTGTTTGATCGGTTCTGTTTTTATTATATCCTCGTCCCAGGTATTAACTACTCCTTTGTTGAGAGGTGTTGAGGTAGTGTAGTATCTGTTATGTTGTCATGAAACCGTCTTCCCAGGTATTACCCCCTCTTTATTAGAGGTGTGAGGGTAGTATCGTATCTGTTCTGTTTGCATGATTCAATCCTCTCAGGCATAATCTCCTCCTTTTTCGAGGTGTGGAAGTAGTATAGTATTTGTTCTGTTGTCATGGTATCCTCCTCCAAGGTATAACTTCTTCCTAGAAATAAGAAGACATAAATATGCTCCGCTATTGTTTGCACCAATATTTGAATTCTTACAAAAAGTCAGTAAAGTCAAAGAAAGAAATTATTATGCTCCGCCATTATTTTCACCAATGCAGATATCATGTAAACAGTCGAAATCCAAAGTAAAACTTATAAAATGCAGAGATGATGTAAACAGTCGAAATCAAGATATATAATGTGGAGAGTGTGTAACATGTCGACATTTCAGGTTAAATAATATAACGCACACATAGTGGAAACAGTAAACATGTTTTATTAAATAACATAATGAAGACATGATGTAAACAGTTTAAATCTTACGTTAAATTATATAATGTAAAGATGACGTAAGTAGTCGTAATCTTGACTAAAATTATATAATGCAAAGAGTATCTAAACAATCGAAATCTTAAGTTAAATTATCTAATGCAGATATGATGTAAATATCCAAAGGAAAAGGTATACAATAAAAAGATGATGTAAACAGTCGAAACTGCAGATATAATAAGAAACAGTCGAAATGCAGAGATGAAGAATACAGACGAATTTTTTGATAACATCATATAATGAATAGATGATATAAACAGTCGAAATTATAAGAACGATTATATGATGAAGAGATAATGTAAATAGTCGAAATTTCAAGTAAAATAATATGATGCAGAGATTGTATGATCAGTTTAACTCTTGAGTAAAATTATATAAGGCACAAATTATGAAAGATATCGAAATCTGGAGTAAAAACTAAAATGCAGAGATGATGTAAATAGTAAAAAAATTAAGTAAAATTATGCAATGAGTGGATGATGTAAACAGTCGAAATCTTAAGTCAAATTATATGATTCAGATAAGATGTTAATTGCTGAAATCTTAATATGATGTGAAATATTAAGTTAAATCATATAATTCACATATGATGTGAATTGTTGAAATATTAAGTTAAATACTATAATTCGGATATGATAGCAATTGCTGAAATCTTTAGTTACATCATATAATTCAGATATTATGTTAATTGTTGAAATAATAAGAAAATTATATAATGCTAAATGTATTTAAGCACTAAAAATTATTTGGACATTTATATAATGCTAATATTATATAAAGTCAAAAATTTAACTAACATAATATAATGAAGATGTTTTTAAATAATTCGAAACTTTACGAAAAATATTACAAAACAGAGGTGATGAAAACAGTATAAATCTTAAGTAAAATCATATGAAGTAGATATAACATAAACACATTTAATTTTTAGTAAAATGATATAATGCAGAGATGATGTAAACAGTCGAAATCTTAAGTTAAATCATTTCAGAAATGATATAAATAGTAAGAATCTTTAAGAAAATCAAATAAAGAGAATATTTTGTAAAGAGTCAGAATCTTTAGGATTATAATATAATGTAAACAGTTGAGATCTAAAGAACAATAATATTCGGTAGATATGATTATAACATAATGCAGTCTAAATCTTATACTATAATTCAAAGATGATGTAAACAGTCGAAATTTGAATTTTTATAATATAATGCAGTCTAAATCTTATACTATAGTTCAAAGATGATGTAAACAGTCGAAATTTGAATGTTTATAACATAATGCAGTCTAAATCTTATACTATAATTCAAAGATGATGTAAACAGTCGAAATTTGAATGTTTATAACATAATGCAGTCTAAATCTTATACTATAATTCAAAGATGATGTAAACAGCAGAAATTTGAATGTTTATAACATAATGCAGTCTAAATCTTATACTATAATTCAAAGATGATGTAAACAGTCGAAATTTGAATTTTTATAACATAATGCAGTCTAAATCTAATACTATAATTCAAAGATGATGTAAACAGTCGAAATTCGAATTTTTATAACATAATGCAGTCTAAATCTTATACTATAATTCAAAGATGATGTAAACAGTCGAAATTTAGATTTTTTTAATATAATGCAGTCTAAATCTTATACTATAATTCAAAGATGATGTAAACAGTAGAAATTTGAATGTTGATAACATAATGCAGTCTAAATCTTATACTATAATTCAAAGATGATGTAAACAGTCGAAATTTGAATTTTTATAATATAATGCAGTCTAAATCTTATACTATAACTAAAAGATGATGTAAACAGTCGAAATTGTAATGTTTATAACATAATGCAGTCTAAATCTTATACTATAATTCAAAGATGATGTAAACAGTCGAAATTTGAATGATTATAACATAATGCAGTCTAAATCTTATACTATAATTCAAAGATGATGTAAACAGTCGAAATTTGAATTTTTATAACATAATGCAGTCTAAATCTTATACTATAACTAAATGATGATGTAAACAGTCGAAATTTGAATTTTTATAACATAATGCAGTCTAAATCTTATACTATAATTCAAAGATGATGTAAACAGTCGAAATTTTAATGATTATAACATAATGCAGTCTAAATCTTATACTATAGTTCAAAGATGATGTAAACAGTCGAAATTTGAATGATTATAACATAATGCAGTCTAAATCTTATACTATAATTCAAAGATGATGTAAACAGTCGAAATTTGAATTTTTATAAAATTATGCAGTCTAAATCTTATACTATAATTCAAAGATGATGTAAACAGTCGAAATTTGAATTTTTATAGCATAATGCAGTCTAAATCTTATACTATAATTCAAAGATGATGTAAACAGTCGAAATTTGAATTTTTATAACATAATGCAGTCTAAATCTTATACTATAATTCAAAGATGATGTAAACAGTCGAAATTTAAATTTTTATAATATAATGCAGTCTAAATCTTATACTACAATTCAAAGATGATGTAAACAGTCGAAATTTGAATTTTTATAACATAATGCAGTCTAAATCTTATACTATAATTCAAAGATGATGTAAACAGTCGAAATTTGAATGTTTATAACATAATGCAGTCTAAATCTTATACTATAATTCAAAGATGATGTAAACAGTCGAAATTTGAATGTTTATAACATAATGCAGTCTAAATCTTATACTATAATTCAAAGATGATGTAAACAGTCGAAATTTGAATTTTATAACATAATGCAGTCTAAATCTTATACTATAATCCAAAGATGATGTAAACAGTCGAAATTTGAATTTTTATAACATAATGCAGTCTAAATCTTATAATATAATTCAAAGATGATGTAAACAGCAGAAATTTGAATTTTTAAACATAATGCAGTCTAAATCTAATACTATAATTCAAAGATGATGTAAACAGTCGAAATTTGAATTTTTATAACATAATGCAGTCTAAATCTTATACTATAATTCAAAGATGATGTAAACAGTCAAAATTTAGATTTTTTTAATATAATGCAGTCTAAATCTTATACTATAATTAAAAGATGATGTAAACAGTAGAAATTTGAATGTTGATAACATAATGCAGTCTAAATCTTATACTATAATTCAAAGATGATGTAAACAGTCCAAATTTGAATGTTTATAATATAATGCAGTCTAAATCTTATACTATAATTCAAAGATGATTTAAACAGTTGAAATTTGAATGTTTATAACAAAATGCAGTCTAAATCTTATACTATAATTCAAAGATGATGTAAACAGTCGAAATTTGAATGTTTATAACATAATGCAGTCTAAATCTTATACTATAATTCAAAGATGATGTAAACAGTCGAAATTTGAATGTTTATAACATAATGCAGTCTAAATCTTATACTATAATTCAAAGATGATGTAAACAGTCGAAATTTGAATGTTTATAACATAATGCAGTCTAAATCTTATACTATAATTCAAAGATGATGTAAACAGTCGAAATTTGAATTTTTACAACATAATGCAGTCTAAATCTTATACTATAATTCAAATATGATGTAAACAGTCGAAATTTGAATTTTTATAACATAATGCAGTCTAAATCTTATACTATAACTAAAAGATGATGTAAACAGTCGAAATTTGAATTTTTATAACATAATGCAGTCTAAATCTTATACTATAATTCAAAGATGATGTAAACAGTCGAAATTTGAATGATTATAACATAATGCTATCTAAATCTTATACTATAATTCAAAGATGATGTAAACAGTCGAAATTTGAATTTTTATAACATAATGCAGTCTAAATCTTATACTATAACTAAAAGATGATGTAAACAGTCGAAATTTGAATTTTTATAACATAATGCAGTCTAAATCTTATACTATAATTCAAAGATGATGTAAACAGTCGAAATTTGAATGATTATAACATAATGCAGTCTAAATCTTATACTATAATTCAAAAGTGATGTAAACAGTCGAAATTTGAATTTTTATAAAATTATGCAGTCTAAATCTTATACTATAATTCAAAGATGATGTAAACAGTCGAAATTTGAATTTTTAGAGCATAATGCAGTCTAAATCTTATACTATAATTCAAAGATGATGTAAACAGTCGAAATTTGAATTTTTATAACATAATGCAGTCTAAATCTTATACTATAATTCAAAGATGATGTAAACAGTCGAAATTTAAATTTTTATAATATAATGCAGTCTAAATCTTATACTACAATTAAAAGATGATGTAAACAGTCGAAATATGAATTTTTATAACATAATACAGTCTAAATCTTATACTATAATTCAAAGATGATGTAAACAGTCGAAATTTGAATGTTTATAACATAATGCAGTCTAAATCTTATACTATAATTCAAAGATGATGTAAACAGTCGAAATTTGAATGTTTATAACATAATGCAGTCTAAATCTTATACTATAATTCAAAGATGATGTAAACAGTCGAAATTTGAATTTTATGACATAATGCAGTCTAAATCTTACACTATAATCCAAAGATGATGTAAACAGTCGAAATTTGAATTTTTATAACATAATGCAGTCTAAATCTTATACTATAATTCAAAGATGATGTAAACAGCAGAAATTTGTATTTTTATAACATAATGCAGTCTAAATCTAATACTATAATTCAAAGATGATGTAAACAGTCGAAATTTGAATTTTTATAACATAATGCAGTCTAAATCTTATACTATAATTCAAAGATGATGTAAACAGTCGAAATTTAGATTTTTTTAATATAATGCAGTCTAAATCTTATACTATAATTAAAAGATGATGTAAACAGTAGAAATTTTAATGTTGATAACATAATGCAGTCTAAATCTTATACTATAATTCAAAGATGATGTAAACAGTCGAAATTTGAATGTTTATAACATAATCCAGTCTAAATCTTATACTATAATTCAAAGATGATTTAAACAGTTGAAATTTGAATGTTTATAACAAAATGCAGTCTAAATCTTATACTATAATTCAAAGATGATGTAAACAGTCGAAATTTGAATGTTTATAACATAATGCAGTCTAAATCTTATACTATAATTCAAAGATGATGTAAACAGTCGAAATTTGAATGTTTATAACATAATGCAGTCTAAATCTTATACTATAATTCAAAGATGATGTAAACAGTCGAAATTTGAATTTTTACAACATAATGCAGTCTAAATCTCATACTATAATTCAAAGATGATGTAAACAGTCGAAATTTGAATTTTTATAACATAATGCAGTCTAAATCTTATACTATAACTAAAAGATGATGTAAACAGTCGAAATTTGAATTTTTATAACATAATGCAGTCTAAATCTTATACTATAATTCAAAGATGATGTAAACAGTCGAAATTTGAATGATTATAACATAATGCAGTCTAAATCTTATACTATAATTCAAAGATGATGTAAACAGTCGAAATTTGAATTTTTATAACATAATGCAGTCTAAATCTTATACTATAACTAAAAGATGATGTAAACAGTCGAAATTTGAATTTTTATAACATAATGCAGTTTAAATCTTATACTATAATTCAAAGATGATGTAAACAGTCGAAATTTGAATGATTATAACATAATGCAGTCTAAATCTTCTACTATAATTCAAAGATGATGTAAACAGTCGAAATTTTAATTTTTATAAAATTATGCAGTCTAAATCTTATACTATAATTCAAAGATGATGTAAACAGTCGAAATTTGAATTTTTATAGCATAATGCAGTCTAAATCTTATACTATAATTCAAAGATGATGTAAACAGCAGAAATTTGAATGTTGATAACATAATGCAGTCTAAATCTTATACTATAATTAAAAGATGATGTAAACAGTAGAAATTTGAATGTTGATAACATAATGCAGTCTAAATCTTATACTATAACTAAAGGATGATGTAAACAGTCGAAATTTGAATTTTTATAACATAATGCAGTCTAAATCTTATACTATAATTCAAAGATGATGTAAACAGTCGAAATTTGAATGATTATAACATAATGCAGTCTAAATCTTCTACTATAATTCAAAGATGATGTAAACAGTCGAAATTTGAATTTTTATAAAATTATGCAGTCTAAATCTTATACTATAATTCAAAGATGATGTAAACAGTCGAAATTTGAATTTTTAGAGCATAATGCAGTCTAAATCTTATACTATAATTCAAAGATGATGTAAACAGTCGAAATTTGAATTTTTATAACATAATGCAGTCTTAATCTTATACTATAATTCAAAGATGATGTAAACAGTCGAAATTTAAATTTTTATAATATAATGCAGTCTAAATCTTATACTACAATTCAAAGATGATGTAAACAGTCGAAATTTGAATTTTTATAACATAATACAGTCTACATCTTATACTATAATTCAAAGATGATGTAAACAGTCGAAATTTGAATGTTTATAACATAATGCAGTCTAAATCTTATACTATAATTCAAAGATGATGTAAACAGTCGAAATTTGAATGTTTATAACATAATGCAGTCTAAATCTTATACTATAATTCAAAGATGATGTAAACAGTCGAAATTTGAATTTTATGACATAATGCAGTCTAAATCTTATACTATAATCCAAAGATGATGTAAACAGTCGAAATTTGAATTTTTATAACATAATGCAGTCTAAATCTTATACTATAATTCAAAGATGATGTAAACAGCAGAAATTTGAATTTTTATAACATAATGCAGTCTAAATCTAATACTATAATTCAAAGATGATGTAAACAGTCGAAATTTGAATTTTTATAACATAATGCAGTCTAAATCTTATACTATAATTCAAAGATGATGTAAACAGTCGAAATTTAGATTTTTTTAATATAATGCAGTCTAAATCTTATACTATAATTAAAAGATGATGTAAACAGTAGAAATTTTAATGTTGATAACATAATGCAGTCTAAATCTTATACTATAATTCAAAGATGATGTAAACAGTCGAAATTTGAATGTTTATAACATAATCCAGTCTAAATCTTATACTATAATTCAAAGATGATTTAAACAGTTGAAATTTGAATGTTTATAACAAAATGCAGTCTAAATCTTATACTATAATTCAAAGATGATGTAAACAGTCGAAATTTGAATGTTTATAACATAATGCAGTCTAAATCTTATACTATAATTCAAAGATGATGTAAACAGTCGAAATTTGAATTTTTATAACATTATGCAGTCTAAATCTTATACTATAATTCAAAGATTATGTAAACAGTCGAAATTTGAATGTTTATAACACAATGCAGTCTAAATCTTATACTATAATTCAAAGATGATGTAAACAGTCGAAATTTGAATGTTTATAACATAATGCAGTCTAAATCTTATACTATAATTTAAAGATGATGTAAACAGTCGAAATTTGAATTTTTATAACATAATGCAGTCTAAATCTTATACTATAATTCCAAGATGATGTAAACAGTCGAAATTTGAATTTTATAACAAAATGCAGTCTAAATCTTATACTATAATTCAAATATGATGTAAACAGTCGAAATTTGAATGTTTATAACATAATGCAGTCTAAATCTTATACTATAATTCAAAGATGATGTAAACAGTCGAAATTTGAATGTTTATAACATAATGCAGTCTAAATCTTATACTATAATTCAAAGATGATGTAAACAGTCGAAATTTGAATTTTTACAACATAATGCAGTCTAAATCTTATACTATAATTCAAAGATGATGTAAACAGTCGAAATTTGAATTTTTATAACATAATGCAGTCTAAATCTTATACTATAACTAAAAGATGATGTAAACAGTCGAAATTTGAATTTTTATAACATAATGCAGTCTAAATCTTATACTATAATTCAAAGATGATGTAAACAGTCGAAATTTGAATGATTATAACATAATGCAGTCTAAATCTTATACTATAATTCAAAGATGATGTAAACAGTCGAAATTTGAATTTTTATAACATAATGCAGTCTAAATCTTATACTATAAGTAAAAGATGATGTAAACAGTCGAAATTTGAATTTTTATAACATAATGCAGTCTAAATCTTATACTATAATTCAAAGATGATGTAAGCAGTCGAAATTTGAATGATTATAACATAATGCAGTCTAAATCTTCTACTATAATTCAAAGATGATGTAAACAGTCGAAATTTTAATTTTTATAAAATTATGCAGTCTAAATCTTATACTATAATTCAAAGATGATGTAAACAGTCGAAATTTGAATTTTTATAGCATAATGCAGTCTAAACCTTATACTATAATTAACAGATGATGTAAACAGTAGAAATTTGAATGTTGATAACATAATGCAGTCTAAATCTTATACTATAATTCAAAGATGATGTAAACAGTCGAAATTTGAATTTTTATAATATAATGCGGTCTAAATCTTATACTATAATTCAAAGATGATTTAAACAGTTGAAATTTGAATGTTTATAACAAAATGCAGTCTAAATCTTATACTATAATTCAAAGATGATGTAAACAGTCGAAATTTGAATGTTTATAACATAATGCAGTCTAAATCTTATACTATAATTCAAAGATGATGTAAACAGTCCAAATTTGAATTTTTATAACATAATGCAGTATAAATCTTATACTATAATTCCAAGATGATGTAAACAGTCGAAATTTTAATTTTATAACAAAACGCAGTCTAAATCTTATACTATAATTCAAATATGATGTAAACAGTCGAAATTTGAATGTTTATAACATAATGCAGTCTAAATCTTATACTATAATTCAAAGATGATGTAAACAGTCGAAATTTGAATGTTTATAACATAATGCAGTCTAAATCTTATACTATAATTCAAAGATGATGTAAACAGTCGAAATTTGAATTTTTACAACATAATGCAGTCTAAATCTTATACTATAATTCAAAGATGATGTAAACAGTCGAAATTTGAATTTTTATAACATAATGCAGTCTAAATCTTATACTATAACTAAAAGATGATGTAAACAGTCGAAATTTGAATGTTTATAACATAATGCAGTCTAAATCTTATACTATAATTCAAAGATGATGTAAACAGTCGAAATTTGAATGATTATAACATAATGCAGTCTAAATCTTATACTATAATTCAAAGATGATGTAAACAGTCGAAATTTAAATTTTTATAACATAATGCAGTCTAAATCTTATACTATAACTAAAAGATGATGTAAACAGTCGAAATTTGAATTTTTATAACATAATGCAGTCTAAATCTTATACTATAATTCAAAGATGATGTAAACAGTCGAAATTTGAATGATTATAACATAATGCAGTCTAAATCTTATACTATAATTCAAAGATGATGTAAACAGTCGAAATTTGAATTTATATAAAATTATGCAGTCTAAATCTTATACTATAATACAAAGATGATGTAAACAGTCGAAATTTGAATTTTTATAGCATAATGCAGTCTAAATCTTATACTATAATTCAAAGATGATGTAAACAGTCGAAATTTGAATTTTTATAACATAATGCAGTCTAAATCTTATACTATAATTCAAAGATGATGTAAACAGTCGAAATTTGAATGATTATAACATAATGCAGTCTAAATCTTATACTATAATTCAAAGATGATGTAAACAGTCGAAATTTGAATTTTTATAACATAATGCAGTCTAAATCTTATACTATAACTAAAAGATGATGTAAACAGTCGAAATTTGAATGTTTATAACATAATGCAGTCTAAATCTTATACTATACATCAAAGATGATGTAAACAGTCGAAATTTGAATGATTATAACATAATGCAGTCTAAATCTTATACTATAATTCAAAGATGATGTAAACAGTCGAAATTTAAATTTTTATAACATAATGCAGTCTAAATCTTATACTATAACTAAAAGATGATGTAAACAGTCGAAATTTGAATTTTTATAACATAATGCAGTCTAAATCTTATACTATAATTCAAAGATGATGTAAACAGTTGAAATTTGAATTATTATAACATAATGCAGTCTAAATCTTATACTATAATTCAAAGATGATGTAAACAGTCGAAATTTGAATTTTTATAAAATTATGCAGTCTAAATCTTATACTATAATACAAAGATGATGTAAACAGTCGAAATTTGAATTTTTATAGCATAATGCAGTCTAAATCTTATACTATAATTCAAAGATGATGTAAACAGTCGAAATTTGAATTTTTATAACATAATGCAGTCTAAATCTTATACTATAATTCAAAGATGATGTAAACAGTCGAAATTTGAATTTTTATAATATAATGCAGTCTAAATCTTATACTACAATTCAAAGATGATGTAAACAGTCGAAATTTGAATTTTTATAACATAATGCAGTCTAAATCTTATACTATAATTCAAAGATTATGTAAACAGTCGAAATTTGAATGTTTATAACATAATGCAGTCTAAATCTTATACTATAATTCAAAGATGATGTAAACAGTCGAAATTTGAATGTTTATAACATAATGCAGTCTAAATCTTATACTATAATTCAAAGATGATGTAAACAGTCGAAATTTGAATTTCACAACATAATGCAGTCTAAATCTTATACTATAATCCAAAGATGATGTAAACAGTCGAAATTTGAATTTTTATAACACAATGCAGTCTAAATCTTATACTATAATTCAAAGATGATGTAAACAGTCGAAATTTGAATTTTTATAACATACTGCAGTCTAAATCTTATACTATAATTCCAAGATGATGTAAACAGTCGAAATTTGAATTTTATTACAAAATGCAGTCTAAATCTTATACTATAATTCAAAGATGATGTAAACAGTCGAAATTTGAATGTTTATAAGATAATGCAGTCTAAATCTTATACTATAATCTAAAGATGATGTAAACAGTCGAAATTTGAATTTTTATATCATAATGCAGTCTAAATCTTATACTATAATTCAAAGATGATGTAAACAGTCGAAATTTGAATTTTTATAACATACTGCAGTCTAAATCTTATACTATAATTCGAAGATGAAGTAAACAGTCGAAATTTGAATTTTTATAACATAATGCAGTCTAAATCTTATACTATAATTCAAAGATGATGTAAACAGTCGAAATTTGAATGTTTATAAAATAACATAATGCAGTCTTAATCTTATACTATAATTCAAAGATGATGTAAACAGTCGAAATTTGAATTTTTATATCATAATGCAGTCTAAATCTTATACTATCATTCAAAGATGATGTAAACAGTCGAAATTTGAATTTTTATAACATAATGCAGTCTAAATCTTATACTATAATTCAAAGATGATGTAAACAGTCGAAATTTTAATTTTTATAATATAATGCAGTCTAAATCTTATACTACAATTCAAAGATGATGTAAACAGTCGAAATTTGAATTTTTATAACATAATGCAGTCTAAATCTTATACTATAATTCAAAGATGATGTAAACAGTCGAAATTTGAATGTTTATAACATAATGCAGTCTAAATCTTATACTATAATTCAAAGATGATGTAAACAGTCGAAATTTGAAGTTTTATAACATAATGCAGTCTAAATCTTATACTATAATTCAAAGATGATGTAAACAGTCGAAATTTGATGGTTTATAACATAATGCAGTCTAAATCTTATACTATAATTCAAAGATGATGTAAACAGTCGAAATTTGAATTTTATAACATAATGCAGTCTAAATCTTATACTATAATCCAAAGATGATGTAAACAGTCGAAATTTAGATTTTTTATAACATTATGCAGTCTAAATCTTATACTATAATTCAAAGATTATGTAAACAGTCGAAATTTGAATTTTTATAACACAATGCAGTCTAAATCTTATACTATAATTCAAAGATGATGTAAACAGTCGAAATTTGAATTTTTAAAACACAATGCAGTCTAAATCTTATACTATAATTTAAAGATGATGTAAACAGTCGAAATTTGAATTTTTATAATATAATGCAGTCTAAATCTTATACTATAATTCCAAGATGATGTAAACAGTCGAAATTTGAATTTTATAACAAAATGCAGTCTAAATCTTATACTATAATTCAAATGTGATGTAAACAGTCGAAATTTGAATGTTTATAACATAATGCAGTCTAAATCTTATACTATAATTCAAAGATGATGTAAACAGTCGAAATTTGAATTTTTATAACATAATGCAGTCTAAATCTTATACTATAATTCAAAGGTGATGTAAACAGTCGAAATTTGAATTTTTATAGCATAATGCAGTTAAAATCTTATACTATAATTCAAAGATGATGTAAACAGTCGAAATTTAAATTTTTATAACATAATGCAGTCTAAATCTTATACTATAACTAAAAGATGATGTAAACAGTCGAAATTTGAATGTTTATAACATAATGCAGTTAAAATCTTATACTATAATTCAAAGATGATGTAAACAGTCGAAATTTGAATGATTATAACATAATGCAGTCTAAATCTTATACTATAATTCAAAGATGATGTAAACAGTCGAAATTTGAATTTTTATAACATAATGCAGTCTAAATCTTATACTATAACTGAAAGATGATGTAAACAGTCGAAATTTGAATTTTTATTACATAATGCAGTCTAAATCTTATACTATAATTCAAAGATGATGTAAACAGTCGAAATTTGAATGATTATAACATAATGCAGTCTAAATCTTATACTATAATTCAAAGATGATGTAAACAGTCGAAATTTGAATTTTTATAAAATTATGCAGTCTAAATCTTATACTATAATTCAAAGATGATGTAAACAGTCGAAATTTGAATTTTTATAGAATAATGCAGTCTAAATCTTATACTATAATTCAAAGATGATGTAAACAGTCGAAATTTGAATTTTTATAACATAATGCAGTCTAAATCTTATACTATAATTCAAAGATGATGTAAACAGTCGAAATTTAAATTTTTGTAATATAATGCAGTCTAAATCTTATACTACAATTCAAAGATGATGTAAACAGTCGAAATTTGAATTTTTATAACATAATGCAGTCTAAATCTTATACTATAATTCAAAGATGATGTAAACAGTCGAAATTTGAATGTTTATAACATAATGCAGTCTAAATCTTATACTATAATTCAAAGATGATGTAAACAGTCGAAATTTGAATTTTATAACACAATGCAGTCTAAATCTTATACTATAATCCAAAGATGATGTAAACAGTCGAAATTTGAATTTTTATAACATAATGCAGTCTAAATCTTATACTATAATTCAAAGATGATGTAAACAGCAGAAATTTGAATTTTTATAACATAATGCAGTCTAAATCTAATACTATAATTCAAAGATGATGTAAACAGTCGAAATTTGAATTTTTATAACATAATGCAGTCTAAATCGTATACTATAATTCAAAGATGATGTAAACAGTCAAAATTTAGATTTTTTTAATATAATGCAGTCTAAATCTTATACTATAATTAAAAGATGATGTAAACAGTAGAAATTTGAATGTTGATAACATAATGCAGTCTAAATCTTATACTATAATTCAAAGATGATGTAAATAGTCGAAATTTGAATTTTTATAATATAATGCAGTCTAAATCTTATACTATAATTCAAAGATGATTTAAACAGTTGAAATTTGAATGTTTATAACAAAATGCAGTATAAATGTTATACTATAATTCAAAGATGATGTAAACAGTCGAAATTTGAATGTTTATAACATAATGCAGTCTAAATCTTATACTATAATTCAAAGATGATGTAAACAGTCGAAATTTGAATGTTTATAACATAATGCAGTCTAAATCTTATACTATAATTCAAAGATGATGTAAACAGTCGAAATTTGAATGTTTATAACATAATGCAGTCTAAATCTTATACTATAATTCAAAGATGATGTAAACAGTCGAAATTTGAATTTTTACAACATAATGCAGTCTAAATCTTATACTATAATTCAAAGATGATGTAAACAGTCGAAATTTGAATTTTTATAACATAATGCAGTCTAAATCTTATACTATAACTAAAAGATGATGTAAACAGTCGAAATTTGAATTTTTAAAACACAATGCAGTCTAAATCTTATACTATAATTTAAAGATGATGTAAACAGTCGAAATTTGAATTTTTATAATATAATGCAGTCTAAATCTTATACTATAATTCCAAGATGATGTAAACAGTCGAAATTTGAATTTTATAACAAAATGCAGTCTAAATCTTATACTATAATTCAAATGTGATGTAAACAGTCGAAATTTGAATGTTTATAACATAATGCAGTCTAAATCTTATACTATAATTCAAAGATGATGTAAACAGTCGAAATTTGAATTTTTATAACATAATGCAGTCTAAATCTTATACTATAATTCAAAGGTGATGTAAACAGTCGAAATTTGAATTTTTATAGCATAATGCAGTTAAAATCTTATACTATAATTCAAAGATGATGTAAACAGTCGAAATTTAAATTTTTATAACATAATGCAGTCTAAATCTTATACTATAACTAAAAGATGATGTAAACAGTCGAAATTTGAATGTTTATAACATAATGCAGTTAAAATCTTATACTATAATTCAAAGATGATGTAAACAGTCGAAATTTGAATGATTATAACATAATGCAGTCTAAATCTTATACTATAATTCAAAGATGATGTAAACAGTCGAAATTTGAATTTTTATAACATAATGCAGTCTAAATCTTATACTATAACTGAAAGATGATGTAAACAGTCGAAATTTGAATTTTTATTACATAATGCAGTCTAAATCTTATACTATAATTCAAAGATGATGTAAACAGTCGAAATTTGAATGATTATAACATAATGCAGTCTAAATCTTATACTATAATTCAAAGATGATGTAAACAGTCGAAATTTGAATTTTTATAAAATTATGCAGTCTAAATCTTATACTATAATTCAAAGATGATGTAAACAGTCGAAATTTGAATTTTTATAGAATAATGCAGTCTAAATCTTATACTATAATTCAAAGATGATGTAAACAGTCGAAATTTGAATTTTTATAACATAATGCAGTCTAAATCTTATACTATAATTCAAAGATGATGTAAACAGTCGAAATTTAAATTTTTGTAATATAATGCAGTCTAAATCTTATACTACAATTCAAAGATGATGTAAACAGTCGAAATTTGAATTTTTATAACATAATGCAGTCTAAATCTTATACTATAATTCAAAGATGATGTAAACAGTCGAAATTTGAATGTTTATAACATAATGCAGTCTAAATCTTATACTATAATTCAAAGATGATGTAAACAGTCGAAATTTGAATTTTATAACACAATGCAGTCTAAATCTTATACTATAATCCAAAGATGATGTAAACAGTCGAAATTTGAATTTTTATAACATAATGCAGTCTAAATCTTATACTATAATTCAAAGATGATGTAAACAGCAGAAATTTGAATTTTTATAACATAATGCAGTCTAAATCTAATACTATAATTCAAAGATGATGTAAACAGTCGAAATTTGAATTTTTATAACATAATGCAGTCTAAATCGTATACTATAATTCAAAGATGATGTAAACAGTCAAAATTTAGATTTTTTTAATATAATGCAGTCTAAATCTTATACTATAATTAAAAGATGATGTAAACAGTAGAAATTTGAATGTTGATAACATAATGCAGTCTAAATCTTATACTATAATTCAAAGATGATGTAAATAGTCGAAATTTGAATTTTTATAATATAATGCAGTCTAAATCTTATACTATAATTCAAAGATGATTTAAACAGTTGAAATTTGAATGTTTATAACAAAATGCAGTATAAATGTTATACTATAATTCAAAGATGATGTAAACAGTCGAAATTTGAATGTTTATAACATAATGCAGTCTAAATCTTATACTATAATTCAAAGATGATGTAAACAGTCGAAATTTGAATGTTTATAACATAATGCAGTCTAAATCTTATACTATAATTCAAAGATGATGTAAACAGTCGAAATTTGAATGTTTATAACATAATGCAGTCTAAATCTTATACTATAATTCAAAGATGATGTAAACAGTCGAAATTTGAATTTTTACAACATAATGCAGTCTAAATCTTATACTATAATTCAAAGATGATGTAAACAGTCGAAATTTGAATTTTTATAACATAATGCAGTCTAAATCTTATACTATAACTAAAAGATGATGTAAACAGTCGAAATTTGAATTTTTATCACATAATGCAGTCTAAATCTTATACTATAATTCAAAGATGATGTAAACAGTCGAAATTTGAATGATTATAACATAATGCTATCTAAATCTTGTACTATAATTCAAAGATGATGTAAACAGTCGAAATTTGAATTTTTATAACATAATGCAGTCTAAATCTTATACTATAACTAAAAGATGATGTAAACAGTCGAAATTTGAATTTTTATAACATAATGCAGTCTAAATCTTATACTATAATTCAAAGATGATGTAAACAGTCGAAATTTGAATGATTATAACATAATGCAGTCTAAATCTTATACTATAATTCAAAGATGATGTAAACAGTCGAAATTTGAATTTTTATAAAATTATGCAGTCTAAATCTTATACTATAATTCAAAGATGATGTAAACAGTCGAAATTTGAATTTTTATAGCATAATGCAGTCTAAATCTTATACTATAATTCAAAGATAATGTAAACAGTCGAAATTTGGATTTTTATAACATAATGCAGTCTAAATCTTATACTATAATTCAAAGATGATGTAAACAGTCGAAATTTAAATTTTTATAATATAATGCAGTCTAAATCTTATACTACAATTCAAAGATGATGTAAACAGTCGAAATTTGAATGTTTATAACATAATGCAGTCTAAATCTTATACTATAATTCAAATATGATGTAAACAGTCGAAATTTGAATTTTTATAACATTATGCAGTCTAAATCTTATACTATAATTCAAAGATTATGTAAACAGTCGAAATTTGAATTTTTATAACACAATGCAGTCTAAATCTTATACTATAATTCAAAGATGATGTAAACAGTCGAAATTTGAATTTTTATAACATAATGCAGTCTAAATCTTATACTATAATTTGAAGATGATGTAAACAGTCGAAATTTGAATTTTTATAACATAATGCAGTCTAAATCTTATACTATAATTCCAAGATGATGTAAACAGTCGAAATTTGAATTTTACAACAAAATGCAGTCTAAATCTTATACTATAATTCAAATATGATGTAAACAGTCGAAATTTGAATGTTTATAACATAATGCAGTCTAAATCTTATACTATAATTCAAAGATGATGTAAACAGTCGAAATTTGAATGTTTATAACATAATGCAGTCTAAATCTTATACTATAATTCAAAGATGATGTAAACAGTCGAAATTTGAATTTTTACAACATAATGCAGTCTAAATCTTATACTATAATTCAAAGATGATGTAAACAGTCGAAATTTGAATTTTTATAACATAATGCAGTCTAAATCTTATACTATAACTAAAAGATGATGTAAACAGTCGAAATTTGAATTTTTATAACATAATGCAGTCTAAATCTTATAATATAATTAAAGATGATGTAAACAGTCGAAATTTGAATGATTATAACATAATGCAGTCTAAATCTTATACTATAATTCAAAGATGATGTAAACAGTCGAAATTTGAATTTTTATAACATAATGCAGTCTAAATCTTATACTATAACTAAAAGATGATGTAAACAGTCGAAATTTGAATGTTTATAACATAATGCAGTCTAAATCTTATACTATAATTCAAAGATGATGTAAACAGTCGAAATTTGAATGATTATAACATAATGCAGTCTAAATCTTCTACTATAATTCAAAGATGATGTAAACAGTCGAAATTTGAATTTTTATAGCATTATGCAGTCTAAATCTTATACTATAATTAAAAGATGATGTAAACAGTAGAAATTTGAATGTTGATAATATAATGCAGTCTAAATCTTATACTATAATTCAAAGATGATGTAAACAGTCGAAATTTGAATGTTTATAACATAATGCAGTCTAAATCTTATACTATAATTCAAAGATGATGTAAACAGTCGAAATTTGAATTTTTATAACATAATGCAGTATAAATCTTATACTATAATTCCAAGATGATGTAAACAGTCGAAATTTTAATTTTATAACAAAATGCAGTCTAAATCTCATACTATAATTCAAATATGATGTAAACAGTCGAAATTTGAATGTTTATAACATAATGCAGTCTAAATCTTATACTATAATTCAAAGATGATGTAAACAGTCGAAATTTGAATGTTTATAACATAATGCAGTCTAAATCTTATACTATAATTCAAAGATGATGTAAACAGTCGAAATTTGAATTTTTACAACATAATGCAGTCTAAATCTTATACTATAATTCAAAGATGATGTAAACAGTCGAAATTTGAATTTTTATAACATAATGCAGTCTAAATCTTATACTATAACTAAAAGATGATGTTAACAGTCGAAATTTGAATGTTTATAACATAATGCAGTCTAAATCTTATACTATAATTCAAAGATGATGTAAACAGTCGAAATTTGAATGATTATAACATAATGCAGTCTAAATCTTATACTATAATTCAAAGATGATGTAAACAGTCGAAATTTGAATTTTTATAACATAATGCAGTCTAAATCTTATACTATAACTAAAAGATGATGTAAACAGTCGAAATTTGAATTTTTATAACTTAATGCAGTCTAAATCTTATACTATAATTCAAAGATGATGTAAACAGTCGAAATTTGAATGATTATAACATAATGCAGTCTAAATCTTATACTATAATTCAAAGATGATGTAAACAGTCGAAATTTGAATTTTTATAAAATTATGCAGTCTAAATCTTATACTATAATACAAAGATGATGTAAACAGTCGAAATTTGAATTTTTATAGCATAATGCAGTCTAAATCTTATACTATAATTCAAAGATAATGTAAACAGTCGAAATTTGAATTTTTATAACATAATGCAGTCTAAATCTTATACTATAATTCAAAGATGATGTAAACAGTCGAAATTTGAATTTTTATAATATAATGCAGTCTAAATCTTATACTACAATTCAAAAATGATGTAAACAGTCGAAATTTGAATTTTTATAACATAATGCAGTCTAAATCTTATACTATAATTCAAAGATGATGTAAACAGTCGAAATTTGAATGTTTATAACATAATGCAGTCTAAATCTTATACTATAATTCAAAGATGATGTAAACAGTCGAAATTTGAATGTTTATAACATAATGCAGTCTAAATCTTATACTATAATCCAAAGATGATGTAAACTATCGAAATTTGAATTTTTATAACACAATGCAGTCTAAATCTTATACTATAATTAAAAGATGATGTAAACAGTAGAAATTTGAATTTTTATAACATAATGCAGTCTAAATCTTATACTATAATTCCAAGATGATGTAAACAGTCGAAATTTGAATTTTATAACAAAATGCAGTCTAAATCTTATACTATAATTCAAATATGATGTAAACAGTCGAAATTTGAATGTTTATAACATAATGCAGTCTAAATCTTATACTATAATTCAAAGATGATGTAAACAGTCGAAATTTGAATGTTTATAAGATAATGCAGTCTAAATCTTATACTATAATCTAAAGATGATGTAAACAGTCGAAATTTGAATTTTTATATCATAATGCAGTCTAAATCTTATACTATAATTCAAAGATGATGTAAACAGTCGAAATTTGAATTTTTATAACATAATGCAGTCTAAATCTTATACTATAATTCAAAAATGAAGTAAACAGTCGAAATTTGAATTTTTATAACATAATGCAGTCTAAATCTTATACTATAATTCAAAGATGATGTAAACAGTCGAAATTTGAATGTTTATAAAATAACATAATGCAGTTTTAATCTTATACTATAATTCAAAGATGATGTAAACAGTCGAAATTTGAATTTTTATACCATAATGCAGTCTAAATCTTATACTATCATTCAAAGATGATGTAAACAGTCGAAATTTGAATTTTTATAACATAATGCAGTCTAAATCTTATACTATAATTCAAAGATGATGTAAACAGTCGAAATTTGAATTTTTATAATATAATGCAGTCTAAATCTTATACTACAATTCAAAGATGATGTAAACAGTCGAAATTTGAATTTTTATAACATAATGCAGTCTAAATCTTATACTATAATTCAAAGATGATGTAAACAGTCGAAATTTGAATGTTTATAACATAATGCAGTCTAAATCTTATACTATAATTCAAAGATGATGTAAACAGTCGAAATTTGAAGTTTTATAACATAATGCAGTCTAAATCTTATACTATAATTCAAAGATGATGTAAACAGTCGAAATTTGAATGTTTATAACATAATGAAGTCTAAATCTTATACTATAATTCAAAGATGATGTAAACAGTCGAAATTTGAATTTTATAACATAATGCACTCTAAATCTTATACTATAATCCAAAGATGATGTAAACAGTCGAAATTTAGATTTTTTATAACACAATGCAGTCTAAAGCTTATACTATAATTCAAAGATGATGTAAACAGTCGAAATTTGAATTTTTATAACATAATGCAGTCTAAATCTTATACTATAATTCCAAGATGATGTAAACAGTCGAAATTTGAATTTTATAACAAAATGCAGTCTAAATCTTATACTATAATTCAAATATGATGTAAACAGTCGAAATTGTAATGTTTATAACATAATGCAGTCTAAATCTTATACTATAATTCAAAGATGATGTAAACAGTCGAAATTTGAATGTTTATAAAATAATGCAGTCTAAATCTTATAGTATAATCTAAAGATTATGTAAACAGTCAAAATTTGAATTTTTATATCATAATGCAGTCTAAATCTTATACTATAATTCAAAGATGATGTAAACAGTCGAAATTTGAATTTTTATAACATAATGCAGTCTAAATCTTATACTATAATTCAAAGGTGATGTAAACAGTCGAAATTTGAATTTTTATAGCATAATGGAGTAAATATCTTATACTATAATTCAAAGATGATGTAAACAGTCGAAATTTTAATTTTTATAACATAATGCAGTCTAAATCTTATACTATAATTCAAAGATGATGTAAACAGTCGAAATCTGAATGTTTATAACATAATGCAGTCTAAATCTTATACTATAATTCAAAGATGATGTAAACAGTCGAAATCTGAATGTTTATAACATAATTCAGTCTAAATCTTATACTATAATTAAAAGATTATGTAAACAGTCGAGATAAATGTTTATAACATAATGCAGTCTAAATCTAATACTATAATTCAAAGATGATGTAAACAGTCGACATTTGAATTTTTATAACATAATTCAGTCTAAATCTTATACTATAATTCAAAGATGATGTAAACAGTCGAAATTTGAATGTTTATAACATAATGCAGTCTAAATCTTATACTACAATTCAAAGATGATGTAAACAGTCGAAATTTGAATGTTTATAACATAATGCAGTCTAAATCTTATACTATAATTCAAAGATGATGTAAACAGTCGAAATTTGAATGTTTATAAGATAATTCAGTCTAAATCTTGTACTATAATCTAAAGATGATGTAAACAGTCGAAATTTGAATTTTTATATATTAATGCAGTCTAAATCTTATACTATACTTCAAAGATGATGTAAACAGTCAAAATTTAGATTTTTTTAATATAATGCAGTCTAAATCTTATACTATAATTAAAAGATGATGTAAACAGTAGAAATTTGAATGTTGATAACATAATGCAGTCTAAATCTTATACTATAATTCAAAGATGATGTAAACAGTCGAAATTTGAATTTTTATATCATAATGCAGTCTAAATCTTATACTATAATTCAAAGATGATGTAAACAGTCGAAATTTGAATTTTTATAACATAATGCAGTCTAAATCTTATACTATAATTCAAAGATGATGTAAACAGTCGAAATTTGAATTTTTATAATATAATGCAGTCTAAATCTTATACTACAATTCAAAGATGATGTAAACAGTCGAAATTTGAATTTTTATAACATAATGCAGTCTAAATCTTATACTATAATTCAAAGATGATGTAAACAGTCGAAATTTGAATGTTTATAACATAATGCAGTCTAAATCTTATACTATAATTCAAAGATGATGTAAACAGTCGAAATTTGAAGTTTTATAACATAATGCAGTCTAAATCTTGTACTATAATTCAAAGATGATGTAAACAGTCGAAATTTGAATGTTTATAACATAATGCAGTCTAAATCTTATACTATAATTCAAAGATGATGTAAACAGTCGAAATTTGAATTTTATAACATAATGCAGTCTAAATCTTATACTATAATCCAAAGATGATGTAAACAGTCGAAATTTAGATTTTTTATAACACAATGCATTCTAAAGCTTATACTATAATTCAAAGATGATGTAAACAGTCGAAATTTGAATTTTTATAACATAATGCAGTCTAAATCTTATACTATAATTCCAAGATGATGTAAACAGTCGAAATTTGAATTTTATAACAAAATGCAGTCTAAATCTTATACTATAA
This sequence comes from Sepiola atlantica, assembly GCA_963556195.1. Taxonomy (NCBI): domain Eukaryota; kingdom Metazoa; phylum Mollusca; class Cephalopoda; order Sepiida; family Sepiolidae; genus Sepiola; species Sepiola atlantica. Next base: position 226,283,888 of record OY744517.1, read on the forward strand.
TTCAAATATGATGTAAACAGTCGAAATTTGAATGTTTATTACATAATGCAGTCTAAATCTTATACTATAATTCAAAGATGATGTAAACAGTCGAAATCTGAATGTTTATAACATAATTCAGTCTAAATCTTATACTATAATTAAAAGATTATGTAAACAGTCGAGATTTGAATGTTTATAACATAATGCAGTCTAAATCTAATACTATAATTCAAAGATGATGTAAACAGTCGACATTTGAATTTTTATAACATAATTCAGTCTAAATCTTATACTATAATTCAAAGATGATGTAAACAGTCGAAATTTGAATTTTTATGACATAATGCAGTCTAAATCTTATACTATAATTCAAAGATGATGTAAACTGTCGAAATTTGAATGTATATAACATAATGCAGTCTTAATCTTATACTATAATTCAAAGATGATGTAAACAGTCGAAATTTGAATGTTTATAACATAATGCAGTCTAAATCTTATACTATAATTCAAAGATGATGTAAACAGTCGAAATTTGAATTTTTATAACATAATGCAGTCTAAATGTTATACTATAATCCAAAGATGATGTAAACAGTCGCAATTTGAATGTATATAACATAATGCAGTCTAAATCTTATACTATAATTCAAAGATGATGTAAACAGTGTAAATTTGAATTTTTATAACATAATGCAGTCTAAATCTTATACTATAATTCAAAGATGATGTAAACAGTCGAAATTTGAATGTTTATAACATAATGCAGTCTAAATCTAATACTATAATTCAAAGATGGTGTAAACAGTCGAAATTTGAATTTTTATAAAATAATGCAGTCTAAATCTTATACTATAATTCAAAGATGATGTAAACAGTCGAAATTTGAATGTTTATAACATAATGCAGTCTAAATCTTATACTATAATTCAAAGATGATGTAAACAGTCGAAATTTGAATGTTTATAACATAATGCAGTCTAAATCTTATACTATAATTCAAAGATGATGTAAACAGTCGAAATTTGAATTTTTATGACATAATGCAGTCTAAATCTTATACTATAATTCAAAGATGATGTAAACAGTCGAAATTTGAATGTTTATAACATAAGGCAGTCTAAATCTTATACTACAATTCAAAGATGATGTAAACAGTCGAAATTTGAATGTTTATAACATCATGCAGTCTAAATCTTATACTATAATTAAAAGATGATGTAAACAGTAGAAATTTGAATTTTTATAACATAATGCAGTCTAAATCTTATACTATAATTCAAAGATGATGTAAACAGTCGAAATTTGAATTTTTATAACATAATGCAGTCTAAATCTTATACTATAATTCAAAGATGATGTAAACAGTCGAAATTTGAATGTTTATAACATAATGCAGTCTAAATCTTATACTATAATTCAAAGATGATGTAAACAGTCGAAATTTGAATTTTTATAACATAATGCAGTCTAAATCTTATACTATAATTCAAAGATGATGTAAACAGTAGAAATTTGAATTTTATAACATAATGCAGTCTTAATCTTATACTATAATTCAAAGATGATGTAAACAGTCGAAATTTGAATGTTTATGACATAATGCAGTCTAAATCTTATACTATAATTCAAAGATGATGTAAACAGTCGAAATTTGAATGTTTATAACATAATGCAGTCTAAATCTTATACTATAATTCAAAGATGATGTAAACAGTCGAAATTTGAATTTTATAACATAATGCAGTCTAAATCTTATACTATAATTCAAAGATGATGTAAACAGTCGAAATTTGAATTTTATAACATAATGCAGTCTAAATCTTATACTATAATTCAAAGATGATGTAAACAGTCGAAATTTGAATTTTTATAACATAATGCAGTCTAAATCTTATAATAGAATTCAAAGATGATGTAAACAGTTGTAATTTTAAGTAACATAATTTAATGACGAGATAATTTAAACAGTCGAAATGTTATGTAAAATCATATAATGCAGATATTATTTAAACAGTCAAAATCTTAAGTCAAATCATATTATTCACAGATTACTTAAACAGAAATTATGTAAACAGACTAATCTTGAGTCAAACGTTATGATGCAAATATTATGTAAACAGTCGAAATCATCAGTAAAACCATATAATGCAAATATGATTAAAACAGACGAAATCATAAGTAAAATTTTATAATGCAGGGATGATGTAAACAGTCCAAATTTTAAGTAAAGTCTTTTAACTCGAATGCTAACCTATGATTTTTATTAAATGCAAAACCTTTAGCATGTAAATAATAATAATACTAACAATAATAATAATAATAATAAAAATAATAATAAAATAATAATAATAATAACATTAGGAAGAAGAAGAAGAAAATGAATTATAACAACAACAACTACAATAAGAACCGAACTACTTAGTTTGACTACATACTTTTACCTAAAAACGAAAGGATGAATCACATTCTAATGCAGGGCCTTCTTCTGTAATCGACATAAAGTTCAAGGTCAAAGCCAGATAAGATATACAGCTGTATTTGTAGCGAGGCTTAATGACCAAAGTATTAATGTGTTACGTTGTGATTCCAAATTAAAATCACATTTTAGTAGGACTATGACCGGTATTTTAACCAAGTTTGGTGACGATTGATCATGCGATGTAAACACTAGGCTGTACACACAAAAACACATTGTCCATAAATAACAAATAAACTCGACCGAAAACATAATCTCGTTGTCAGAGGTTAAAGCACGTATATGTTTTAAAACAATTGACGTACATATTGTCAAGTAGAGAAGGGATAATTTATAGAAGAAAAATAAATAGCCGACCAGCCATTTGCAGTGTGCGCACACGATTTTCATCGACTTGGTTAGTTCTGTCTATACCTAAATCAAGTTAGGGTTACGTTAGCGTTAGGGTCAAGGTCATGATTAAGACTAGAGTCAATTAAACTTTAATTTCTCACCGTAAAAATGCAGACTAAATACCACTTTGGAAAGCATCGCGAAATAGGGTACATCTATCTGTGTAAGTTTGTGTTGTAGAAGAAATATAAAGGAAATGTATTCCATACATGAATGGATAAGATTTTCTTGAATAAATAATAAGACGTTTTCTCCCGCATTTTGTTTTAAATATTTTATAGAAGTTTATCCGAAGCTAGAAAATAGTTCAAATGAAAAAAGCGAAAATGTGTTTTTATTGTCTGTTTAATCAGTAAAGGCAATTCGTACAAGAATGTCGGGATGAAGCAAACTGGAACCTTCTAAGTTGTGCAAAAATTCAAAAGTTTCGCAGCGATTACACAGCACCATGTTGCCGCCCAATCGTTTCCTCATTAGCTGAGCGGAGGGCCTCACGTGCAATGTGTGTAGCCTCACCCGCATAACTTGGATATATTATAACACTGTAAACCAGCACATCAATTTATTAGATAATCTCACACCATGTCTAACGTTGTATGCACTGGAAATTGAAAGATTGTCATGGATATTTTTGTATGGTATACAAGATATGAATATATATATATATATATATATATATATATATATATATATATATATATATATATAGGATCAAATATAAACCAAACTTTATGAAACTTTATAAAACTTTTAGTAGATGGAACCTATAGTGAAGAGGTTTAGCTTAATATACGAGATAGAGCAATTGTAGAGATAGAAGAAAAAGAGTGATAAATATGCGACGATTGTCCAAATTTATTTCAAATTTCAATTGTTCAATGCAAGGTGTATAAACTAGTGTGTATTATTCTTTCCTTAAGCCAAGGCTTTTCAAAGATCGAGATCTTATCATCAGAGGAGAAATACTGATTGATAAGTTAGCTTTCGAAAAAACCAAAGTTCAAATATTTGAAAAATATATGAAAAATATTATTAAAAAAATGCAGTGAAAGAGAAGTTCCGTAAAAAAGATATGTGGTTTGTCCGGGTGGTAAACTTCCGTTGAAAAGATGTCCAATGAATTGTAGAAAGCGAAAAAAATCTTTTGCGTAGGGGCAGTATGAAGAGAATGTTCAAATATAAGTAAATCCAAACGCACTTAAATGGAATTCAAAAGAGAAAAGCTGGCCATTATTGATAACTTCCTGGACCATAGACAAAGCCAAATGACATCTAGTCCAAAGAAAACCTAAATGAAACAAAAAAACTAAATGTGGGGTTAGGGGAGTAGGGGTGGTTAAAGAGCGAGGGGGAACTATTGTTCGGATTGGTTGAGATAGCCGCCGTTGCAGCTGGGAAGGAAACAAAAGAAAAACGAAAAAGGGTTGGATGGGGGAGAGGAGGTTAAAGTGAAAGAGTAATTGAGGGTAGAAGGGGGCGATATATAGTCACGGTTAAGAGATAGGTTATTGAAAGTAAGATTAATCTGAAGAGAGAAGAGAGGGGATAAAAAATCGTATATAAAATCGATTTAGGAAATGGCAGGGTAAATTCTAATGTATCAAGTTTGCCGATGCAAAAATAGAATTCCAATGAGTGAACTTCTAACATTTCAGAGGTAACAAGCAAACATTTGGCGAATATTTGCAGTTACTAGCTAAGGTTTCTAGGGATTTAAAATGGCTAAACAGATTAGTTAAAAGCATGGTAAAATAAGTAAAGGTATGTGAAAGAATGAATGATTAATTAAAATAAAAAATTAAAAAGAACTAGAGAATAATTAATTAAAATTAAAAATAATTTAAAATTTAAATTAAGGACCAGATGAATGATTAGAAGAGAATTTAAATGATAAAGGAGAAGAAACATTAAGGAATAAGTTTAGTAATATTAACTCGATGTATAGTTAAATATCTAGCCTGTCCTATTCAGTTATATTAAAAATTTAGGAGAGGGGAACAGTTCAAACGATAAGGATAGATTGTTTGTAACAATTTGTTTCGATTATAAGTAATAAGGGGTGGAATTGGGTTAGTTCAATTGAAACTTGAGTACAGTGTCAGTGTTTAAAATCTATAGTTTAAATGGTGAGTAAGCAGTAACAGGGCAACAATAAGCAATCACAAGTTTAAATTTGATTTATTGGGAAGCTTACAAAAGGCTTCCAAGTTGTTTAAAAGTATGGTTAGAGAGGATTAGGGTAAAATTGGTCAAAATAAGATAAGATTAGTAAAAGAGTAAAAGACTGGTAGAAAAGTTGCCCGCGAGTAGTTAGAAGAATTAGGATTATTTAAAGCAGGCCAAAGTGTGTAGTTATGCAACTAGCCTGAATCACTCCATTAGTTAAAAAAGTTTTTTTTTGGGGGGGGGGTTGGAGACTATTAAGGGGATAAGGTAGAAATGCTAGTAACAACTGATTTCAATATAAGTATCATGGGTCGGGGTTGGATTGAATTAAGTAAACTTACATTTTAATGCTAGTGTGTTAAAGATCTAATAAGAATTACAGGGGGAAATATATAGACCAATTTGGAGGGGAAATCGAAGATCGTAGTTAAAAAGAGGACAAAGGGAAGCAACGAGGAAATATGTTGCCATTAGAAGGAGGCTAATATAAGGACGATATAGTGGATACGTGGAAAATAAGAAGGAAGTGAGATTAAGAAGCCATGGAGAAGTTTGTGGGCAGGTTTGCGGACAGAAAAACATATAAGATGTTTGGAGTAGAACTGAAGTAAAAAGAATAGTAGGAGCTATATTGCAGAGGAGGGATAAATGTCTAAATATTAGATATGTTAATGATAAGTGGGTTGTAGGAGGAGTAATGTTAGTTCAGTCAACGATAGGTGCTACGGGTAGATGCAGTTATTAGGTGCAATGGGGAGGAAAACATTTATTGGTAAGGTTTATTGGTGAGATTAGGGGCGTTAAGAATAGAAGTTAACAAAATTACCGAGATATATAGTTTAGAGATTAGTCTGATGCTTAAAAAGTTACATCGATGTGCCAAGTTAGTCTAACGCGACAAACCTCCTAGCTAAGAGGAGACATGTAACGCTAAGAAGTTGAAGACATCAACCCCATTAATCTCGCGTCCTTTAAGAGCTAGGCAACTGCCGATAACGCTACTACCAACATCATGTTTTCCATTCTCTGCTTGTTCCCGTCAACAACCATGCCGAAGTCTGGACACTTTCTGACCAATCTAAAGTAATAGTATGTATGATTTACATACACTGTTTCTTTATCCTAAGGAAGTCCTTCAATAAAAACGAACCGTTGATTCATACATAAATAACATAGACTTTCGTTTTCCTTCTTCATTATTCATTCAGTGGGATAATCTTTTCCCATTTTTATTCATATATATATATATATATATATATATATATATATATATAGTAGAAATTAGTTACTGCTTACTTTCAAAGATCAACACACTGTCAATAGTATTCACATCTTTCGTATTTAGTTTTGGGCTAATTCAAATATTGAAAAGCTGTATTTTCCAGGACATTTTATTTAGCGAGATGATCACCTGAACCTAACCTTGTTGTTGTTTTTTCCGTCTTAATTATTTGCCTCTTAATGCGGTTAAAACTTATACATTCTGGCAGTTTTTTTATTGTGTCGTAGACGCGACCATTGTCTTTAAACATTAGTGTCCGGCGTTTATAATTAGAAGGGAGAGTAGCAAGCAGAGGGGGATGTTATGTATTCAGTTAAAAGTAGACGGGCTTATAAGGATAGCAGATTGGACATACGGTAAGTCATACAATGGAAGTTGCATAGAGAATGGCGAAATAAGTGTGATTACTGCGTTTACGTATCTGTATCCGAGTTTTGTTTCTTGTTATTATTTTTTCTTTAAAGACGCGCAGAGAATGTAACATCAACTTAATTATAATAATAAATGCAAATCTTAATTTTTCTTAAACCGGCCAGTTGTTGTAAATTTAGGAAATAGCGTCTGACCACTTATCGTTGACCGTCCCAATGTTTTCAATCGGCAAGTTTTATTCGTGTGGAGCTAAGCTCCAAGATACGAATCTGCGGCTGATTTTTACATTTTGTGTACAAAATTTACTTGGTTGTGGTCTGCATAACAAACAGTAGGTTGCACTGAAGCTGAGTTAATATAACTATTTTCAGCTGTTGGACATTACTCAGAACGGGATATTGCTCGCTATACAGAATTATCGACTAGAATTTGTCATCCTCAACTCTGTCTCGCTACATGGCATATGCACTTTACTGCCACATTGATGAATTTGCTTTTCACTGAATTTATTGTAAGATTAGCGGTGTTAATTCTGTCAAACATTCTCCACAAAATAATAATTCCATATTTTCGCTAAATATTACGATGTGCACAATATCGACGTCGATGCCTGGTAAATCTTTTATGCATCTGACGGGCATAAAGCGAATAAATGCACTGCTTTTTCTGGGAATTAAATTTCTCCTTGACGCAAAAACTACAATTTTTCCGCGATTGTTAAGTCGAAATTCCACCCATGTTTATAGTTTCCGTTTACTGCTGGATTTACATTCTATCAAGAGTTAAAGCCTCCGTATTTACATCTCCAATATTTAGTTCTAGGCTTTATCAAATATGGCAACGCTGTATTTTTCGGGACATTTTATTTACAAGATGATCTCCTGCAGCTAACGACGCTGTTGACATTTCCGTGAGCGTTAATTCGAACGTTTGGTCATGGCGTACCTTATTTGGGCATGTCTGTTTTTTTTTCGTTGTACGTGCCATAATTGTCTAAATGTGTCTGTCAAGTGTTGCGAGGCGGTTTGTGCTGGCGTTGGAGAGCGAAGGTTATAGGGATCGGATATCGGACGTACATTAAGTGAGGGCGGGAGTTACATAGAGAATGACAAAATAAATTTGCTTTCACCCGCAACGCAAAAGTTAACAATGTAAAATATTTCTGCAATACATCTAGATAAATAGTGAGTGCGACCACTGGCGAAGCATCATGTTTGCCTTATTTTTCATGCAAGGTTTACACTATTAATAGATACACTGATGCAATGAAACAATGACTGAATCTGCAAACGATAGAATAATTGTTGTAATATAATCGATACTCAAATCTATATTATTGCGATTGTTACCAATATCTGGACCCTGTTTAGATTTCTTTCGCTTTCTTCGTTGCGGTCAAGATGGATTCCGTTCATCATTGATGAAGCGAACACATTCTCCAATAAAATGAAAGAAGAAACAAGCAGCCACACGGAACAGTTCAGAGCTGGAATATAAAGGAAGAAGAGATGACACATATTACAGAAATTCTAAAAGTTATGTTTTTTGTTCTTAATTAGAAAATGTCCGATGCCAATATTTAGTAAAAAGCGATAGATCGGAATTCAGATGTCTTGAGATTCAGGGTTGGTCTTCATTCCTACATTCGTTGGAAACAGCATGAACCCACCATTTTACTCATGTAAACGTAACTATACTTATTTTGTTTCGTTATGAATGGACGAAATAGCTTGATATGATGTAAAACAGACAAGCCAGAATCATCTACCTTGGAATAAGGCGATCGCATGTATTTTGTTACCTCACCCAAGGAGGTTATGTCTTCGGTCGAATTTGTCACAGAATTCAATTGTCTTGGGATACGGATACAGGTTGGCCTACATTTATACATCCGTTACAATGAGGTATGAACTTACAATTTTACGGTACTTAACTTCGTTATTTTTATTTGATCAAAATATTCGTCATGGTCTAAATTAGAACTGATTTAACTTCGTGAAATTTAGGTTAACAGTAAATGTCAAGGTCACAGAAAGGAAAGTCTGACTTTTGGCGATAACTTCACTTCTATTAACTGTGGAGAGTGACAGCTTGGTCTATGTTGTAGACAATGAACACCTGTTTAATTAATCTTGAAATGTTTGCTAAGAGTAGCAGAATTTCCAGTGTATTGAAAGCATATTAGCTGTAAACAATTTTTATGCTAAAAAACTGTTACGGTGTAAGTGTATCTACCTATTTAAGGAATAAATAGACGTACTCAGACACAATAAATACAGTAACGTCAAAGCGACGGAGTGTAGCAGTCATGACGTGTACTCCTGTGACATCATTTTCTAAATACACTCGTTTTTTATTATACCACTATGTTTGTCTTCATTACCGGCCTGCAAATCCACAACCTTGCGACAGTGAATTTCTAGATAAACATTGACACAATACTGGCGGCAAAGTTTCGAGAACTACATCTCCCAACATTAACGTTGAGAATTTATTCGAACATCATCCAGACCTGTGTCACATACACTGGAAGCAAGGATTCGAAATCTACATTCTACAAACCTGGTGACAAGGTATTTAAATTTATTCAGTCCAACATTTTTCCTTGAGAACGATTTGAATCGACTCAAAACACGAAAATAAACGAGACTTTAGTTGAATGCAAACATCAGCAACGAACAATTAGGTTTTTGTCTTAAATTTTAATTGTGGAAATTGGTGAAGAAAAAGACTTTCGAGTAATTTGTTTAACAAGAAACAAGAAATTAAAGTATTGGATTTTTACAAGAAAACTGTTTTTCTAAAACAAAAATCACTATCATCACGAAAAAAAAATTAAAACGTTTTCTAATGACGAATTTATTTCCAAACGAAAGTTTCGAAAAGTCAATTTTCAACGGAAAACAAACGAGATGATTTTTAAAAATCTGGTGATTTGTTTTACTTTTTCGTTAACCAAAAACAAAGTAAATAAGTTTTGTACGAACTTACTTTTATATTGTCACTAAGATATTTCAAACTTGTTTGTAAGAAGAAATACGAACTGTTATATATATATATATATATATATATATATATATATATATATATATATATATATATATATATATATATATATATATATATTAGCCGTACACGGCGCCCGGCGTTGCCCGAAAGAAAAGGAAAATTATAGATTAAAAACTGTTAATATACGGGAGAACCTCGGGCAATATTTACCAACCCTTCTGAGTTTAAAAACATAGAAAGTGTTACAGTGTAGAAGAATACTTCTTTCACTGACAAATATATATTGTGTAATAATAAAAAACTGAAATCAATTTTTATCTGAATTGTGAAAATCATGGGGTGTGTACATTTCTATTTCAGTCACGTAAACCAAAATTTCGTATGGAGCTAGAAATGCAAAATACGTCTGAGATGTCAGTCAGTAAATATTGTATGAAGCAAATATGCGGGTAAAAAGACGCCAGCATGATTATTTAGTGTACACCACGTGTATACTATATATTATGAAAATACCGAAATAACGCAAATAGGTCACATAGAACGGTATTTCCTCAAGAAATTGAGTATTACTATTTGAGGAAAAATAGAAATTGCCACAGTGTAGAAGGTTACTACCATCACTGACCGGTTATGGGACAGGTTACTTGACTGCTATCAATTTTTCGTCCGTCATTGAAGGCGTCTTACCGAAATAAAACTATAAAAGAAAGTTAAGAGTAGCAGAAAGAACAGTACGCACAAAATAAAAGATCTGCTCATTTAAAACTAAAAACAAAAGCAGAAATTATTTGAATTGTCAAATTGTCTGCAAAGCAGTACATACGAAAGCGCGTTTTCTCAAAACAACATTTTGAATACCAGTGTTGTGTAAATTAAATACGACTTAATGTGAACTCTCCGTGAACTATTCTTGATACAAATTGCGTAACCAGTAGAAATAAACTATGCTGACATGGGTAAAAGACACAATTATTGAATATCCATCCGTTAAAGATAGTTCCGATAAGTAAATATATATCTAAACTGTTAATCGTCAGCCTCATCAAAACAACCTAGAAAACGTAAAGCTAAGTGAACGCTGTCTATTAAGCTCGAAGTTAACTCAGATGAAGACCAGGCTACGATTTTAAATCTTGTACGAAACCTCTGTCAATGTTCTTTTTACTGTAACTCTTCCCATCAACACCGATAACTGATAAACAATGTCTACTTATTATTAACTATTCGTCTGCTATTAATGACATATGTCAATGTTCTTTTTACTTCGAAATTGGAAAACTCAGCCTCACTTGTTTCAAGTAAGAAATTAGGTAAGATAGCTTAAGGGAATAAATCATTCTTAATCTTTGTTAACATTATCATATCATAAGGATGTAATTATTATCACAGATGTGCGCCACTATTTTAAAATTCAGCAAAAGTTATTCGAAAAATAGCGTTGTACTTACTTAATTTGTGCATCTTAATTGAATTGTTTGGTCTGATCGAAATTCCTGACTTGTGTCCGTACAGCAGAATCGACGACAAGCTTTGACAATTTCAAATACCTTTCTCTCTTTTATATTATCTATTTCGGGGTGGGGCAGCTGTTGTTTCAAAGAAAACTTAGAAAAAAGAAAACAGTGAGTTTTTATTTTTTTAGCTCCACCCGCTTTTATTAAGCCAACCAATCAAAGTGTCCGCCTTCTGTTCCTTCTTCTCGCACGACGATTAAACTGCTCTTCACTCATCTTTTTATATTCTCATTTTTTACAGCATTTTCTTTCCTTAGTTAATTCCTTTTTAAATGAAAGTTTATGAAACCACAAAAATCGGTACAACTTTGAAAAAAGCAACAAATAAAAAGTAAATGTGATGTGGTGTGATGTTATTATTCTCACGTACACCTATCGAGTATTTTACATCAAAATTACAAAAATAACACACTCATCTTTTCTATATAGACATATGTGTAGAATCATAATTAATTATGAATTTGTTAGGTGAGAGAGAGAAGATGTAGGGAAAGTGCTGACTTGTTTTATATAATCGGAGATTGCTGCCGACAAACATCACCATAATAATGAATAGAACATAAATTTACTGTGATAAATCAAGAAAAAATAACTTTATTCAAAACATTACTGTTATAAATGAATAGATCATAACTTTATTCGGCAGAATGAAACATTACTTTAATAAATCAAGAGAATAGGAATCTATCTAATATGTTCAAAACATTTCTGTAATGAATGAATAGAACATAACTGAATGCAACTGAATCTCAACATTATTGTAATAAAGTTAAAATAACCTAACTTTAATCAATAAGGTGATCATGTTCATGCAAAGACGGTAACAACGAGGAATACGGAATTAATAATTGTTAGAAACTCATGCCTAATTCCAGATGAAATATTATTGACAGCGGTTGTAAAGATAACAACAATTTGTTAAGTGAGAGAGATAAGATGTAGGGAAAGTGTTTAAATGCTGGCTTGTTGAGAGTTGTCTGTTTCAAAGGCGATATAAATGTTTAATATAATCGGAGATTGTTGTCAAAACACATCACCATGATAATGAATAGAACATAAATTTACTGTGATAAATCAAGAGAAACTGACTTTATTCAACACATTTCTGTAGTAAATTAACAGAACATAAATTAATGCAACTGAATCAGAACATTACCGTAATAAAGTTAAAAGAACATAACTTTAATCCACAATCTGATCATGTTCGTGCAAAGAAGGAAACAACGAGGCGACGCGAATTGAAAGAGGTCTAACACAAGATGTGTTTATCTGCAGTAGGAATGAAAATATACTGCTATTTTCAAGTAACACATTCTGGAGATGACATACTTAAAATATCGAAAATGGCTGCTGCAAAGCCATTTGAAAGAGGTTAATAACCCGAGATGAGGAAATAACACTGAAATACATTTAACAGAGTGTATCCTGACATTGAAACGTCGCATACGCTCAGAGAGAATACGGAACTGTACTAAATAATTGATAGTTTAGAATGTGAATCTACCTGTCCGCGTCTACACCTAAGACACGGTAGCGTCGGGTTATTTACAACGATGAATATCCAAGTGATATGTCTCCGTAGCTGCAAGTTCAACGATAGAGCAACTTGGCTAAACGTGAGTATGGGAGAATAGTTTTACATCTGTATTGTCATGCGCCAGAAGTAGTACATGCGAGTATGCACTGAACGTGAGTGTGCACTGTAGTGCGTGAAAAGTAGTGCATGTGCGTACGCACTGTTACATTAGGGCAGGTCGATTTTCCCCTTTTTTTGATGAAAACAACGCTGCTACGGTGGCGAAAGCTGGGGTTTGGTGTTGTGAGAACTGATACCAAAAATTAGATTCCTAACTTTAAAACTTAACTGAGCATTTAGTTTTAAAGATCGGGCACAAAAATGTTCAGAAATAGCTAATTTCCGCAGGATTTTGCTGACAAACTGACTTCAAAGTGTTACTATTTCACTAATTAATCCAGATAAAATTGATATTTTTTGTTAGATACAATGAATAGAAACTATATTCAAACCAGAATTCTAAGTATGAATCACCACTAGTAAAATATGTCATTTTTTAACTGTATTCAATGATTGAGAACTGTAGAAATTGTACAAAATGACAAAAAAGGCTAATCACTTTTACACTTTTGGTCATAATTACTTTTAAAAATACATAAATAAAAGTGTATTATACAATAATACTACTGGAAACAGATTATAGGAACAAAAGTTTTAAATTTTAATTGTTCATTGAACAATGCGCTAAAACCTACTGCACCATATAAAATTATGGGTAAGCTTACAGTGTAGTCCTTAGGCCATAACTTAATAACTAAATAAAAAAAATAAAACACTTACCTCACATAAAAACGCATCAGAATGAAATTCTCCACAAACCTGCATAGTGTAAGCATGTGAAAACCGAATTTAATTTCATACGTTTTTGTCTTTCACCTGAAGTGTAAACGATTTTGAAAATACCACCATATATGATTGAGACTGTCACGAAATTTAGCGCCATGTTCTTGTTTTAACTGCTGACTCTTTTCTAGCTACGATAAATAATTAGTTTTGATACCGTTAATTTTGCTTTTTAAAGTGTGCGATTCGATATATTTATTTAAATTTGTTTTGCACTGTAAGTTTACCAAATTATGTTATAATAGAACTAAATTGTTCCCTGTAGTTTCCCTTTGAAGTAAATGAAGGTCTTATTTGGTGACACAATGTTTTGGTTATAATGTGCTTGTGCCTTGCTTCCTGTCCATATACAATTTGTGAAGCTTCGGTTGTTAACTTGACAGCTCTTTCCCCGCCTTGTGAATGTGCAGGTAAATTTGGAAATTCCAATGTTGTTCGATTCATTGAAGCTTCTAGGAGTTCATTGTTTGAAAACCTTTCTGCGAGTGCAGGTTCACAAACCCCTCTTTATGAGAGGTCAATCAAAGCTGACCAATGTGTGGCTTCAAAATTGATGGCAGTAATTTTCTTCAATCTTTTCCTTGGTGGTTCGCTACTTCTGAAACAAAACAAAGAAAATTTACCTGTACTTGGTTATATTTTTATGTAATTTTAATAAAACTTAAAATTATTCTTGCAAATTGACATAACTAATTAAGTATACAAAATTTTTTACTTACCTAATGGACACGATCTTTTTTATGGCCTTTTCCCTCACCTCCAATTCATTTGACTTCGACATCGACAACAGAATGTTTTCCGGAAGCAAAGCTAAGGCATTATATCGTTAACTTTTTAATACAACATTCTGGATTTCGGTCGACTGTTGCTTGACCCTCTGGATCATATTGAAGATATACAATTGTTGGTTAAAAATGTATTGTCCCTTTTGATCTCAAACCAACTAACTGCATATACTTCAATTATAAATGGTATAATGGTGTGTAATTTATCCGAGAGTTCTGGTGGATAGGCACCTCTGGTCCACAAGCACATTAACCTGATGGCTAAAGTCAGCAATCTTGATTGATTCAGAGACCCAATCTTCCAGGCAGCAAATCTAGGGTTCACTTTTTCTGTAGAAATGCCTATAGCATATTCCCAAAGTAGTTGCTGGTCACCACGTAAATGATTCATTATCTCTGCAGTAAGATATAAATTATCCAGAGGACCACTAATACTATGAAATGCTACCTGGGGCAAATCCTGGTAATTAGTTCCACAAAGTTTCCCTAAAGGACCAGTGAAAGTGGTAGGGCTTCTTGTAGTTCCATCAATTAACTTAAAGATGGCTCTAAATGGCAGTTTATTTTGATGAAGTGAACAGCCAATGGTATGTAACTTTCTTTTAAGTTTTTTCTCCAAAGCTGTAACCATCCCGGTTTCACAACCAGTGTTTGTACTGGTATTGTCCACCAGAATTGCCTTAACGGTATTTACATTGTTGTACTCTTCTAGAACAGCAGCAACATCCTCTGCTAGAAGAACACCAGTTGAACCATTGTTGGGTATCACTCTATGGGTGAGATATTTACTCGCAGTTCCTATCTCTCTGGTAAATGTTAAGTGGCGCTCTGCTCCCTTGCTTTTCTTAATCATTTTTTCAGCATTTTCCCCTGTAACTTCCCTGTAATACAAAGTGTCCTTATCAACTCTACAATCAACTCCAATGCAGATAAGATGTTCATATTCCTTGACATGTTTTTGATGGCTGGTTACTTTCACTTTTGCCTTTTTTCTATCTATTTTTGATTTATCTATAACATTGTCTTTTAAATAAATGGTTGGATGAAGAAGGCCCATGTGTTGTAAGTCTAATAGAAAGGCATTAGCAAGGCAAGTCCCAAGGTTAGAAGATATATCACCTCTAATCAGTTCCATAGAATATCTCGGGACTTTTAAAAGACTGTAAGGTCCCTTAGACTGTCTCCCTGGCTCAAAACTGTCATCGGTTGTTTATTCACTGGAAGATGTCTGTGAAAAGATTTCTGATGTAAAGGAAGTAACATGTGAAGAATCTTGTTGCTGTCTTTCAATTTGCCTGTCTAATCTATCTGCTTCAGCTGAATCTTTTTTGTATTTTTGAAAGCATCTTTGTCAATAGGGACAAGTTGGAAACTGCCTTTTGATCCTGTTTTCTCTCACTGATCTTTTAAATATTCTCTCTCTTCAATGGGAACCTGAAATGTCAAAGTGTTTATGTGTTTAATAACAGATCTAGCATACATGACACATATTAAGGAAATATCACAATAATATTTACTAGAAAAGGGAAGATATTCAGAAGTAAATTCATATTTTTCAATTAATTTAAATATTGAAAATTAGGACATGAATTAGTTCAATTTAAAAAATTCAAACAAAAAACAACCATAGAAGTAATATTACCTTGTTAGGGGGACAAGTGCAGACTATACGCCTTGTTTGGCAATTTTCTGTATTGCACTTTACAGAAAAGTCATCACATCTTAAGACAGGCAGTTTGCAACAACATGAAGAAATATCAAATAATTTATCCAGCTGTTCCTTAATTATATTCACAGAATTCAATTGTCTTGGGATACGATACAGGTTGGCCCATTTTTATACATCCGTTACAAAGAGGTAACTTGACCCCACTTAACTTCGTTATTTTTATTTGATCAAAATATTCGTCATGGTCTAAATTAGAACTGATTTAACTTCGTGAAATTTAGGTTAACAGTAAATGTCAAGGTCACAGAAAGAAAAAGTCTGACTTTTGGCGATAACTTCACTTCTATTAACTGTGGAGAGTGACAGCTTGGTCTATGTTGTAGACAATGAACACCTGTTTAATTAATCTTGAAATGTTTGCTAAGAGTAGCAACATTTCCAGTGTATTGAAAGCATATTAGCTGTAAACTATGTTTATGCTAAAAAACTGTTACGGTGTAAGTGTATCTACCTATTTAAGGAATAAATAGACGTACTCAGACACAATAAATACAGTAACGTCAAAGCGACGGAGTGTAGCAGTCATGGCGTGTACTCCTGTGACATCATTTTCTTAATACACTTGTTTTTTATTATATCACTATGTTTGTCTTCATTACCGGCCTGCAAATCCACAACCTTGCGACAGTGAATTTCTAGATTAACATTGAACCAATACTGGCGGCAAAGTTTCGAGAACTACATCTCCCAACACAAACGTTGAGAATTTATTCGAACATCATCCAGACCTGTGTCACATACACTGGAAGCAAGGATTCGAAATCTACATTCTACAAACCTGGTGACAAGGTGTTTAAATTTATTCAGTCCAACATTTTTCCTTGAGAACGATTTGAATCGACTCAAAACACGAAAATAAACGAGACTTTAGTTGAATGCAAACATCAGCAACGAACAATTAGGTTTTTGTCTTAAATTTTAATTGTGGAAATTGGTGAAGAAAAAGACTTTCGAGTAATTTGTTTAACAAGAAACAAGAAATTAAAGTATTGGATTTTAACAAGAAAACTGTTTTTCTAAAACAAAAATCACTATCATCACGAAAAAAAAATTAAAACGTTTTCTAATGACGAATTTATTTCCAAACGAAAGTTTCGAAAAGTCAATTTTAAACGGAAAACAAACGAGATGATTTTTTAAAATCTGGTGATTTGTTTTATTTTTTCGTTAACCAAAAACAAAGTAAATAAGTTTTGTACGAACTTACTTTTATATATTCACTAAGATATTTCAAACTTGTTTGTAAGAAGAAATACGAACTGTTATATATATATATATATATATATATATATATATATATATATATATATATATATATATATATATATTAGCCGTACACGGCGCCCGGCGTTGCCCGAAAGAAAAGAAAAATTATAGATTAAAAACTGTTTACATACGGGAGAACCTCGGGCAATATTTATCAACCCTTCTGAGTTTAAAAACATAGAAAGTGTTACAGTATAGAAGAATACTTCTTTCACTGACAAATATATATTGTGTAATAATAAAAAACTGAAATCAATTTTTATCTGAATTGTGAAAATCATGGGGTGTATAGATTTCTATTTCAGTCACGTAAACCAAAATTTCGTATGGAGCTAGAAATGCAAAATACGTCTGAGAAGTCAGTCAGTAAATATTGTATGAAGCAAATATGAGGGTAAAAAGACGTCAGCATGATTATTTAGTGTACACCACGTGTATTCTATATATTATGAAAATACCGAAATAACGCTAAAAGGTCACATAGAACGGTATTTCCTCAAGAAATTGAGTATTACTATTTGAGGAAAAATAGAAATTGCCACAGTGTAGAAGGTTACTACCATCACTGACCGGTTATGGAACAGGTTACTTGACTGCTATCAATTTTTCGTCCGTCATTGAAGGCGTCTTACCGAAATAAAACTAGAAAAGAAAGTTAAGAGTAGCAGAAAGAACAGTACGCACAAAATTAAAGATCTGCTCATTTAAAACTAAAAACAAAAGCAGAAATTATTTGAATTGTCAAATTGTCTGCAAAGCAGTACATACGAAAGCGCGTTTTCTCAAAACAACATTTTGAATACCAGTGCTGTGTAAATTAAATACGACTTAATGTGAACTCTCCGTGAACTATTCTTGATACAAATTGCGTAACCAGTAGGCATAGACTATGCTTACATGGGTAAAAGACAAAATTATTGAATATCCATCCGTTAAAGATAGTTCCGATAAGTAAATATATATCTAAACTGTTAATCGTCAGCCTCATCAAAACAACCTAGAAAACGCTGTCTATTAAGCTCGATGTTAACTCAGATGAAGACCAGGCTACGATTTTAAATCTTGTACGAGACATCTGTCAATGTTCTTTTTACTGTAACTCTTCCCATCAACACCGATAACTGATAAACAATGTCTACTTATTATTAATTATTCGTCTGCTATTAATGACATCTGTCGATGTTCTTTTTACTTCGAAATTGGAAATCTCAGTCTCACTTGTTTCAAGTAATAAATTAGGTAAGATAGCTTAAGGGAATAAATCATTCTGAATCTTTGTTAACATTATCATATCATTAGGATGTAATTATTATCACAAATGTGCGCCACTATTTTAAAATTCAGCAAAAGTTATTCGAAAAATAACGTTGTACTTACTTAATTTGTAAATCTTAATTAAATTGTTTGGTCTGATCGAAATTCCTGACTTGTATCCGTACAGCAGAATCGACGACAACGCTTTGACAATTTCAAAGGCCTTTCTCTCTTTTATATTATCTATTTCGGGGTGGGGCAGCTGTTGTTTCAAAGAAAACTTAGAAAAAAGAAAACAGTAAGTTTTTATTTTTTTAGCTCCACCCGCTTTTATTAAGCAAACCAATCAAAGTGTCCGCCTTCTGTTCCTTCTTCTTGCACGACGATTAAACTGCTCTTCACTCATTTTTTTATATTCTCATTTTTTACAGCTTTTTCTTTCCTTAGTTAATTCCTTTTTAAATGAAAGTTTATGAAACCACAAGAATCGGTACAACTTTGAAAAAAGCAACAAATAAAAAGTAAATGTGATGTGGTGTGATGCAATTATTCTCACGTACACCTATCGAGTATTTTACATCAAAATTACAAAAATAACACACTCATCTGTTCTATATAGACATATGTGTAGAACTATAATTAATTATGAATTTGTTAGGTGAGAGAGAGAAGATGTAGGGAAAGTGCTGACTTGTTTTATATAATCGGAGATTGTTGCCGACAAACATCACCATAATAATGAATAGAACATAAATTCACTGTGATAAATCAAGAAAAAATGACTTTATTCAAAACATTACTGTAATAAATGAATAGATCATAACTTTATTCGACAGAATGAAACATTACTTTAATAAATCAAGAGAATAGGAATCTATCTAATATGTTCAACACATTTCTGTAATGAATGAATAGAACATTACTGAATGCAACTGAATCTCAACATTATTGTAATAAAGTTAAAAGAACCTAACTTTAATCAATAAGGTGATCATGTTCATGCAAAGACGGTAACAACGAGGAATACGGAATTAATAATTGTTAGAACCTCATGCCTAATTCCAGATGAAATATTATCGACAGCGGTTGTAAAGATAACAACAATTTGTTAAGTGAGAGAGATAAGATGTAGGGAAAGTGTTTAAATGCTGGCTTGTTGAGAGTTGTCTCTTTCAAAGGCGATATAAATGTTTAATATAATCGGAGATTGTTGTCGAAACACATCACCATGATAATGAATAGAACATACATTTACTGTGATAAATCAAGAGAAACTGACTTTATTCAACACATTTCTGTAATAAATTAACAGAACATAAATTAATGCAACTGAATCAGAACATTAATGTAATAAAGTTAAAAGAACCTAATTTTAATAATAAAGGTGATCATGTTCGTGCAAAGAAGGAAACAACGAATCGATTCGAATTGAAAGAGGTCTCGCACAAGATGTGTTTATCTGCAGTATGAATGAAAATGTACTGCTATTTTCAAGTAACACATTCTGGAGATGACATACTTAAAATATCCAAAATGGCTGCTGCAAAGCCATTTGAAAAAGGTTAATAACCCAAGATGAGGAAATAACACTGAAATACATTTAACAGGGTTTATCCTGACATCGAAACGTCGCATACGCTCAGAGAGAATACGGAACTGTACAAAATAATTGATAGTTTAGAATGTGAATCTACCTGTCCGCGTCTACGCCTAAGACCCGGTAGCGTCAGGTTATTTACAACGATGAATACCCAAGTGATATGTTTCCGAAGCTGCAAGTACAACGATCAAGCAACTTGGCTAAACGTGGACATGGGAGAATAGTTTTACATCTGTATTGTCATGCGCAAGAAGTAGTACACGCGAGTATGCACTGAACGTGGGTGTGCACTGCAGTGCGTGAAGAGTAGTGCATGTACGTACGCACTGTTACATTAGGGCAGGTCGATTTTCCCCTTTTATTGAGAAAATCAACGCTGCTACGGTGGCGAAAGCTGGGGTTTGGTGTTGTGAGAACTGATACCAAAAATCAGATTCCTAACTTTAAAACTTAACTGAGCATTTAGTTTTAAGGATCGGGTACGATAATGTTCAGAAATAGCTAATTTCCGCAGGATTTTGCTGACAAACTGACTTCAAAGTGTTACTATTTCACTAATTAATCCAGATAAAATTGATATTTTTTGTTAGATACAATGAATAGAAACTATATTCAAACCAGAATTCTAAGTATGAATCACCACCAGTAAAATATGTCATTTTTTAACTGTATTCAATGATTGAGAACTGTAGAAATTGTACAAAATGACAAAAAAGGCTAATCACTTTTACACTTTTGGTCATGATTACTTTTAAAAATACATAAATAAAAGGGTATTATACAATAATACTACTGGAAACAGATTATAGGAACAAAAGTTTTACATTTTAATTGTTCATTGAACAATGCGCTAAAACCTACTGCACCATATAAAAGTATGGGTAAGCTTACAGTGTAGTCTTCAGGCCATAACTTCTAAATAAAAAAAATAAAACACTTACCTCACATAAAAACGCATCAGAATGAAATTCTCTACAAACCTGCATAATGTAAGCATGTAAAAACCGAATTTAATTTCATACGTTTTTGTCTTTCACCTGAAGTGTAAACGATTTTGAAAATACCACCATATTGGATTGAGACTGTCACGAAATTTAGCGCCATGTTCTTGTTTTAACTGCTGACTCTTTTCTAGCTACGATAAATAATAATTAGTTTTGATACCGTTAATTTTGCTTTTTAAAGTATGCGATTCGATATATTTATTTAAATTTGTTTTGCACTGTAAGTTTACCAAATTATGTTATAATAGAACTAAATTGTTCCCTGTAGTTTCCCTTTGAAGTAAATGAAGGTCTTATTTGGTGACACAATGTTTTGGTTATAATGTGCTTGTGCCTTGCTTCCTGTCCATATGTAATTTGTGAAGCTTCGGTTGTTAACTTGACAGCTCTTTCCACGCCTTGTGAATGTGCAGGTAAATTTGGAAATTCCAATGTTGTTCGATTCATTGAAGCTTCTAGGAGTTCATTGTTTGAAAACCTTTCTGCGAGTGCAGGTTCACAAACCCCTCTTTATGAGAGGTCAATCAAAGCTGACCAATGTGTGGCTTCAAAATTGATGGCAGTAATTTTCTTCAATCTTTTCCTTGGTGGTTCGCTACTTCTGAAACAAAACAAAGAAAATTCACCTGTACTTGGTTATATTTTTATGTAATTTTAATAAAACTTAAAATTATTCTTGCAAATTGACATAACTAATTAAGTATACAAAAATGTTTACTTACCTAATGGACAAGATCTTTTTTATGGCCTTTTCCCTCACCTCCAATTCATTTGACTTCAACATCGACAACAGAATGTTTTCCGGAAGCAAAGCTAAGGCATTATATCGTAAACTTTTTAATACAACATTCTAGATTTCGGTCGACTGTTGCTTGACTCTCTGGATCATATTGAAGATATACAATTGTTGGTTAAAAATGTATTGTCCCTTTTGATCTCAAACCAACTAACTGCATATACTTCAATTATAAATGGTGTAATGGTGTGTAATTTATCCGAGAGTTCTGGTGGATAGGCACCTCTGGTCCACAAGCACATTAACCTGATGGCTAAAGTCAACCATCATGATTGATTCAGAGACCCAATCTTCCAGGCAGCAAATCTAGGGTTCACTTTTTCTGTAGAAATGCCTATAGCATATTCCCAAAGTAGTTGCTGGTCACCACGTAAATGATTCATTATCTCTGCAGTAAGATATAAATTATCCAGAGGACCACTAATACTATGAAATGCTACCTGGGGCAAATCCTGGTAATTAGTTCCACAAAGTTTCCCTAAAGGACCAGTGAAAGTGGTAGGGCTTCTTGTAGTTCCATCAATTATCTTAAAGATGGCTCTAAATGGCAGTTCATTTTGATGAAGTGAACAGCCAATGGTATGTAACTTTCTTTTAAGTTTTTTCTCCAAAGCTGTAACCATCCCGGTTTCACAACCAGTGTTTGTACTGGTATTGTCCACCAGAATTGACTTAACGGTATTTACATTGTTGTACTCTTCTAGAACAGCAGCAACATTTTCTACTAGAAGAACACCAGTTGAACCAATGTTGGGTATCACTCCATGGGTGAGATATTTACTCGCAGTTCCTATCTCTCTGGTAAATGTTAAGTGGCGCTCTGCTCCCTTGCTTTTCTTAATCATTTTTTCAGCATTTTCCCCTGTAACTTCCCTGTAATACAAAGTGTCCTTATCAACTCTGCAATCAACTCCAATGCAGATAAGATGTTCATATTCCTTGACATGTTTTTGATGGCTGGTTACTTTCACTTTTGCCTTTTCTCTATCTATTTTTGATTTATCTATAACATTGTCTTTTAAATTAATGGTTGGATGAAGAAGGCCCATGTGTTGTAAGTCTAATAGAAAGGCATTAGCAAGGCAAGCCCCAAGGTTAGAAGATATATCACCTCTAATCAGTTCCATAGAATATCTCGGGACTTTTAAAAGACTGTAAGGTCCCTTAGACTGTCTCCCTGGCTCAAAACTGTCATCGGTTGTTTATTCACTGGAAGATGTATGTGAAAAGAGTTCTGATGTAAAGGAAGTAACATGTGAAGAATCTTGTTGATGTCTTTCAATTTGCCTGTCTAATCTATCTGCTTCAGCTGAATCTTTTTTGTATTTTTGACAGCACCTTTGTCAATAGGGACTAGTTGGAAACTGCCTTTGGTCCTGTTTTCTCTCTCTGATCTTTTAAATATTCTCTCTCTTCAATGGGAACCTGAAATGTCAAAGTGTTTATGTGTTTAATAACAGATCTAGCATACATGACACATATTAAGGAAAATATCACAATATTATTTACTAGAAAGGGGAAGATATTCAGAAGTAAATTCATATTTTTCAATTAATTTAAATATTGAAAATTAGGACATGAATTAGTTCAATTTAAAAAATTCAAACAAAAAACAACCATAGAAGTAATATTACCTTGTTAGGAGGACAAGTGCAGACTATATGCCTTGTTTGGCAATTTTCTGTATTGCACTTTACAGAAAAGTCATCACATCTTAAGACAGGCAGTTTGCAACAACATGTAGAAATATCAAGTAATTTATCCAGCTGTTCCTTAATTATTTTCACTTTGGGTGCAGTAAGAGTTTTCCTGTTAATCAGTTTGGCCCTCTTGAAGCAAAATACATTCACCCTCTGCCCTATATAATATTCCTTTAACAAAGGCAATTGTGGGTTCACTGCTTGCTAAATATTGATTATTTCCTTTGCGATCAATTTGGAAATATCATTATTTGAAAAGTGGGGATAAGTATTTTCAAGTAAATAACTAAACTGGATAACTTGTCGTAAAGTTGGGGGTTCGGTTTTATCCAAAGGACAAGGTGGACTAGCAAATATTTTGGAACTCTTACTGCGAGTTAAAACAGAACGTCCTTTTACAGACATTTTTATCTGACAAAAAAGAAGAAAATAAATGAATAAGTCTAAAACAGTTTTATCTTCTAGTTTTATATTTTTAAAAATGGCTGACAATTATGGTAAGGAGTTTTGGTTAGCTTTAGTGATTGTCTGTTGGAGTTAGGGTTAGGCTGCATCTAAAAGTGTGGCTCAAAATGACAGGACTATTTAAACAGACTCAATACTCAAACAGTAATGTAACATCCTTTTTTTTACCCAATAATTTAGATTTTAGAGTGGGGGATCACTTTCCCAAATACATTTAATGTAAAATGATCACCCAATTCATGACAATCACACTAACAATAAAAATACTCTAAAACTTAAAATATGGGGTAAAAAAACGGATTACTCTAGCGACATAATCGGTAATTTTACACAGAAAAAAAATGGTCCGTAAAATAGAAAAATAAATAAATAAAAATGCGCCAAAAATGAGTTTTTTCTAATACAAAACTGAACCATTATGGTATTTTAATACAAACTTCATTGATTAAATTTAATTTGAAACACGAAAAAAAGAAATAGAACGAAAATAACTTACCTAAACTAGAAATATTTCTTCAACGGAGAAAAACAAACGCGTTTGAAACGCCAGATACACTTAAAATATCAAAATGATATAGATTAAACAAGCTTTTTTTCTTTCTATGTCAAATAATTAAGTTTCTTACATAAAAATACAAATTTACAAAATAGTTTTACAATTAAAATCTAACAGCGGTCAATATTTCATACACTCGATATACAATAACAAACACGCATTTAAAACGGTGTAAATTGAAATAATACTCCCAAAAGAAAGTTCCAGCGTCACTATTAATAAAAACATTATATTTATTTTATTTCATCATTAAAATGAAGGCATTTTTCGGTTTAATGGTATTTGATTGATAATTAAATTAATTTGTTTTCTACTGAAAAATCACAAATCCTGAATTCCACGAGAGAAAAAAAATAAAGCAATCTTTTATCGGTCACTTACGTAAACAGTAAAATAGTGTATATTTAATCTCAACTTTGCCTTTACAAGTGAATATTTTTCATTATTTATGATCCTTATTTATTTTTATTTGATTTATTGAGAATAATGTAAATAATTTAGTTGAGAAAATCTTTATTAAATGATATTTACACATTTCTATTTCTCCAACGGTACGGAATGTTTTTATGGCTGGAAATATTTCACTGATCACCGAAAACACATGCGAAATCGCTTATTTTCAACGTTTAAAGTCGTTTCCTCAATTAACGGTTACGATTTGGGAAAAAATATTTTGTGTCGTTATTTATCATGCCAAACTCAAACTATCATTGCCATCGCATAACCACGGTTCAAAAATCGACCTGCCCTACTGTTACATGCCAGTAGTTAATCCTTACTATCTCTTTACTTCATAAGACAATTCATCGATTCTAGTTTTATCTTACGTTCCCTGCTCCCCGCTCCCCGTTTCCTGCTCCCTGCTCTAGGCTTTTCGCTCTACGCTCCCTGCTCTACGCTTCCCGCTCTCCGTTTTTCTTTGTTTTATTCTGACGAGATGAGTGTTCACTCACTTTTATTCGGACAAAGATAGAATTCGAGAAAAGCGTCACCGATATAAATTAGATAACTGCGGTGCAATGTCGTGGGATTTTCAGCCACTACGGCCCAATCCATAGAGATTCAGCTACTTGTATAAACTTTGCTTTCTCATATCCAACAAACAAGCACTTTGACTAAGCTACTCTAAGTAGCACATATATTGCTGCGTATTCCCCTCTTAGGATGCGCTCTATTGCACACCACTGCAATAAAAAAGAGAAGTGTAGTACCATGCCCCGCATGGAAGGCCATCGTGAACTTATTACCGGTGGGCTTTATCGCGGCAACAACACCATCATAGATAAAGACTCGGCAAATAGTCTACGTGTGTTCCTTTTTCTAGCCGATAATAACAGTTGCTCTTTACATATCAGTGCCTTGTATTGGCTGAATAAAAGTATTAGTAAACTATATAAAATAAATAAAATATATTTATTCAACACAGTACAATTATCATACAGTAAATATGTTTTAATCAAGACATTTGTGGGGGTTCTGACGACTTCCTAACGTTAAACATGAAAGAACGAGTAAAAATACTCCAATAACCAACACAAAAAGTAAGAAAGGCAACACTCAAAAATACATATAAACATAACAATTTATTCAACGTGGTTCAATTAAATTGTTTAAATTCGACAATGAAAAACTTGAGTGTTGTGCACCGGAAAATGTTCATTTTACTGTTTGTATAAAATTGTCTTTTGAAGTTTTTTTCTTGTAAAGCACACGTGTTTTAGTGTGCGCGTAATTTAAGGAAATTGAGCCGTCTCTGTACCCCTGTTTTTTTGCCGGGTACGAAAGGGTAGGAATTTGGCGTTTGAACGAACAGAGAAAGAATTAAAAGGTTAGGCTTACTATTTGTCCAGTGTGTGGTGAGGAGGAACAGGGAGACGGCATGTAGTTACTGTTAGACAGCAGTCGGCAGTGCTTTCCTGCCCCATGCCCCTTCGAGTCATTCTGATGGGATTTCTTAGTCGCTGGTCGTAAGGAAAGAAAGACCTTGTTGACAAGACCTGTTACTTGCTGGGAAGCGGGTAAAAGGAGAGAGAGAGAGAGACGGAGCGCCAGTGTCGTTCTGTCGAGGCTGGTCGAGTAGACAAGAGGGTGATTTCTGTTTGCAACGGTTTTTATAGTCCGAAGGGCAGATAACTCTGATGTCGCTTTCCAGCGCCACCTGTTGGTGAAAAGGCGACACCTAACGGCCAACCGGTGTAGTTATGTTTTGAAAGGGAGGTCGTACTTGTCTCCCCTTAGTTATTTGGATGTCAATCCGATACATTTAACATGTCAAGGTGGTTGAGGTGATGATCAACTTTTTCTAGTTAACTATTTTGTAGTAGCGCTGATGCGTCTGTATTCATCCGGCTGACTTTGTTTATAAACAAATATTATGTAACTATTGGAGCACTACGAACAACAAACGAACCATGTTATTAGTATGTTTATAGATTTCATATTTGTAAAATAATTACAGACAGCGTTTCTGTAAGCAACATTATAACAAACAGTAACTATCCGCTTCGCGGTTTAATGAATTAAATGAATTTTCTTCACCATGAAAACTTCTCATTTCACTTTGTATCACGCTTACTTTTCTATTTTAATTATATTTTTTTCAAATCAAATTTTTCATTTATCTTTATTTTCAATTCTAGGATCTTAATGAAGGAAAGACGTGCATTAGTAAAACAACATCGGAATTTTTATGAATTGTACAACTTTTGATCGGTTCTACTGTTGTCAATAGTTTACTCAGTTGTTTCTAGAATCAGGTTCTTATTTTGGGCTAGGGGTAATATCTGTTCTGATGATATACTTAATCTTTTCTATCCTCGGTCAGTGAAGGAAATCTAATTCTAGACTGACCCAATTTGTATTTTTTTATTTTAATTTTGAAAGCCTTTTATTTTGAGAACTAGATTCTCCCCACATAAAAAAAACCTTTCCTTGTGTCTAACTTTTCCATCAAAGGCCGGGAAATAATAGTAACACCCAAAGGTTCGAACTTGGCAAGCCATGGTCACCATTCAATGTTTGTATCTACTTCATCACAGCAATCTGTCGTCTTTTCGTAATTAAGTTTTTCTTGTAAACTGAATAATTGACATAATTTTGCAATCAATCATCATCATCAACGCGATGCGAATGCTTACATCTTACGTGTTGTTATTACAAAACATCCATGATGATTTTCTTTAATTGCTAGGAATCACTTATATGTTTCTTATTCTTATTAACATTTATAACGAACTAGTAAGGCTATCCGATGTTGCCCGGGGCCATACAAATAATAGGCTAGGATGAAAAGTGTTTGTAACATATTTCTATGAAAACTTCTATCGCTCTATCTTTCAAATATTCGGGATTATTGAGCCATTTGTCATAAGGTATACAAGGTATACCCCCCCTAATTTTTTTTTTTGGCGCGAAAAAAAAAAAAAATTTTCCCGCCCCCCAAAAAAAAATATTTTCCCGCCAAAAGAAAAAAAAATTTTTTTTTTTCCTTTTTAAACAAAAAAAGTATTCTGAGACAAATTTTGTTTTTCTTTGTCTCACCACCCAAGAACGCGGCAGCCTAGCAAAATAGACGACAGTTAGTGAGTCTATTTTGGCTAGTCCACTTATAATATAACGAGCACTTCTCTGTCTGTCTGTCAGTCTGTCTGTCTGTCTGTCTGTCTGTCTGTCTGTCCGTCCTGGGGAATTTTTGTAAACAAGAGAGAGGGGGGGTCTCGAGTAATTAACATTTAATTAATAAAGCTTTTCAAGTCAGCGTTCATAATATTTGTATACCTGTGGAATTAGGAAACTATTATTAATTAATTTACATTAGATAACATTAAATAACATTATTAGATGGGAGAATGAACGAAATTTCAAGTCGAGGCTGCGATTAGAAGTGAAAACGTGGCAAGAATCATACTAAAATTAATAGATTTCAACGGCCTTTTATACCCTTTATAAACGTCGTTTAGACATTAGACGGGCTTCCTCATTTACATAATACATTCTTTTTAACCTTCCATTAAATTCAGATATACAAATATACACTTATAACTGCTATTATCAAGTTTCCATATGTATTCACAATACGTTCCGATAAGGTGATATTAATAAAAATTATTAATACAATTAATTAAACCCATTTTCTTCATCAACCAGCGTGTTTTCTCAACCATACTTCCAATGGCGATTATTGTTAAAATTTCAAGTCTTTCTCGGCCTTTTGGCTAAGATCAAAGTGTAGTATCTGTTCCGATGAATACTGAACCACATAGACTGGTATTGTATTGGCCTTCGGGTCTCGACTGGTATTGTCTTGGCCTTCGGGTCTTCATTTACGCCGGTCTACGAGTCTGTCCTTTGCATTTCTAGGAGGTCCACCCTCCCAGGCTTCTCCTCCCCTCTTTAGTGACGTCATTGTGAGAGGATTTTTTTCACAGTTTTCATTCATTATTTACATTACGTTGTTAAGAGAATGTTTTCTACTAAATGTTAAAAGTAAACAAGGCATATCCGAGCTATTAGTAAATCGGTGACCATTCAGGAAAACTAAATTGCTGACTCATACTTCCGGTTTATCCGGTAGTGACGTCATCATGAGAGGATTTTTTCAGTTTTCATTCATTATTTACATTACGTTGTACCGAGAATGTTTTTTACTATAAGTTAAAAGTAAACAAGGCATATACGAGCCATTCATAAATCGATGACCATTTAGGAAACCTAAATTGATGAATCATCTTTCCGGTTGGACCGGAAGTGACGTCATTTTGAGAGGATCTTTTCACATTATCAGTCTTTACATTCATTACGTTTATAATCAAAGGGGTTTTATTGTAAATAGGAAGTTAAGCAACAAATATCTCGGCCATTACTAAATGGGTAACCGTTTTGGAAAAATAACAAAACTGGTTCTTTGATATGACGTAGGCGCCTTCAATAGCATATTTAAACATTAGTTCTTTGATATGACCGAGGCGCCTACTAATTTGGTTACATTATTACTATTCATGGGGAAGGGTAACAAAAAAAAAATTTTTTTTTGGGGGGGGGGTAAAATTTTTTTTTTTTTTTTTGAACTGAAAACATTCCAATTCATGGGGAAGGGTAACAAAAATTTTTTTTTTTTTCGGGTGGGGGGGGTGGGTAAAAATTTTTTTTTTTTTTCTTTTTCTAACTGAAAATATTACTACTCATGGGGAAGGGTAACAAAATTTTTTTTTTTCCGGGTGGGGGGGGTAAAATTTTTTTTTTTTTTCTTTTTCTAACTGAAAATATTACTACTCATGGGGAAGGGTAACAAAAAAAATTTTTTTTTTGGGGGTGGGGTGGGGGAAATTTTTTTTTTTTTTTTTTCTTTTTCTTACTGAAAATATTACTACTCATGGGGAAGGGTAACAAAAAAAATTTTTTTTTTGGGTGGGAAGGAGAAATTTTTTTTTTTTTTTTTCTGTTTCTTACTGAAAATATTACTACTCATGGGGAAGGGTAACAAAAAAAATTTTTTTTTTGGGTGGGGGGGTAAAAATTTTTTTTTTTTTTTTCTTTTTCTAACTGAAAATATTACTATTCATGGGGAAGGGTAACAAAAATTTTTTTTGGGGTGGGGGGGGTAAAAATTTTTTTTTTTTTTTTCTTTTTCTAACTGAAAATATTACTATTCATGGGGAAGGGTAACAAAATTTTTTTTGGGGGGGGGTGAGGTGGGGGGGTAAAAAAAAATTTTTTTTTTTCTTTTTCTTACTGAAAATATAACTACTTATGGGGAAGAGTGACAAAAAAAATTTTTTTTTGGGGTGGGGGGGTAAAAATCTTTTTTATTTTCTCTTTTTCTAACTGAAAATATTACTATTCATGGGGAAGGGTAACAAAAAAAAAATTTTTGCGGGGGGGGAAATGTTTTTTTCCTTTTTCTAACTGAAAATATTACTATTCATGGGGAAAGGTAACTAAAAAAAATTTTTTTGGGGGGGGGGTAAAAAAATTTTTTATTTATTTTTTTTTTTAACTTAAATACAATTCCTATTCATGGGGAAGGGTAAAATAAAAAATTTTGGTGGGAGGGGGGTAAAAACTTTTTTTCTTTTTCTAACTGAAAATATTACTATTCATGGGGAAGGGTGACAAATATCTTTTCTTTTGTTGGGGTGGGGGGGTAAAAATTTTTTTCTTTTTTTTCTGTTTCTAACTGAAAATAAAACTATTCGTGGTGAAGAGTACAAATAGAAATTTAGGGGGGGGTAGATATTATTTCTTTTTTTTTCTCTTTTTCTAACTGAAAATATTACTATTACGGATAAGAGCAAATAAAATTTGGGGGGGCGACCTTTTTTTTAAACTGAAAATATTAGTATTCTTGGGGGAGGGTGAAAAAAACTTTTGGAGAGAGTGGGTAAAAAAATTTTTTAAACATTTTTTATTTGTTTTTAAACTAAAAATATTCTTGGTTAGAAACATAGAAAATCGATGTCTACCCACCCACGAAATATGACTGAGTCTCCATCGGTTTACTGGTGAGCGTTCATTTCCGACGCGGCAGCCTAGCAAAAATAGACGACCGTAGGGAGGCTATTTTGGCTAGTCCACTTATAATATAACGAGCACTTCTCTGTCAGGATGTCTGTCTGTCTGTCTGTCTGTCCGTCCTGGGGAATTTTTGTAAACAGAAGGGGAGATAATTACTATTTAATTAATTTCAAAGTCGGAAACATAAACAAATACATTGGGCCACATATTAAAGACTAAATAAACAATAAATAATTTTCGGCGTCAACGTCGCGATTCGAACTCGCAACCTTGACGCTAACAGCCAAACGCGCTACCATCTGAGCTAAAGGAACACAGTTGAAAATTCTTTCTTAATTCAAATACTTGAACAAATCGCCTTTTTTTTTCACATCTCTCATTTAGCAATAAATGATCGTATAGTAAATGGTTCTTTTTATGCTTTGGGGTCTGCGTCCGCGCTCGATCGGTTCTTCCAGAATACGATTGGGTCTGCGTTCGCGCTCGATCTGTTCTTCCAGAATACGATTGGGTCTGCGTTCGCTCTCGATTTTTTCACGGGGGGGGGGAATTTTTTTTTTTCATTTTTTTTTTTTTGGCGAGAAAAAAAAAAAAATTTTGGCGCGAAAAAAAAAAAAAATTTCCCGCAAAAAAAAAAAAAAAAAATTTTCCGCTTAATAAAGAAAAAAAAAAAAAAATTTTTTTTTTTCCTTTTTAAACAAAAAAAGTATTCGGAGACAATTTTTTTTCATTTCTTTTGTCTAACCACCCAAGAACGCGGCAGCCTAGCAAAAATAGACGACCGTTAGGGAGTCTATTTTCGCTAGTCCACTTATAATATAACGAGCACTTCTCTGTCTGTCTGTCAGTCTGTCTGTCTGTCTGTCTGTCTGTCTGTCCGTCCTGGGGAATTTTTGTAAACAGAAGAGAGAGGGGAGGGGGGTCTCGAGTAATTAAGATTTAATTAATTAAGCTTTTCGAGTCAGCGTTCATAATATTTTTATACATGTAGAATTAGGAAACTTTTATTAATTAATTAAATTTACATTAGATAACTTTAAATAACCTTATTAGATTAGAGTAGAAAGAAATTTCAAGTCGAGGCGGCGATTAGAAGTGAAAACGTGGCAAGAATCATACTAAAATTAATAGATTTCAACGGCTATTTATACCCTTAATAAACGTCGTTTAGACATTAGACGGGCTTCCTCATTTACATAATACATTCCTTTTAACCTTCCATTAAATTCAGATTCACAAATATACACTTATAACTGCTATTATCAAGTTTACATATGTATTCAAAATACGTTCCGATAAGGTGACATTCAGAAAAATTATTAATACAATTAATTAAACTCATTTTCTTCATCAACCAGCGTGTTTTTTCAACCATACTTCCAATGGCGATTATTGTTAAAATTTCAAGTCTTTCTCGGCCTTTTGGCTAAGATCAAAGTGTAGTATCTGTTCCGATGAATACTGAACCACATAGACTGGTATTGTCTTGGCTTTCGGGTCTTCACTGGTATTGTCTTGGCCTTCGGGTCTTCATTTATGCCGGTCTACGAGTCTGTCCTTTGCATTTCTAGGAGGTCCACCCTCCCAGGCTTCTCCTCCCCTCTTTAGTGACGTCATTGTGAGAGGATTTTTTTCACAGTTTTCATTCATTATTTACATTACATTGTTAAGAGAATGTTTTCTACTAAATGTTAAAAGTAAACAAGGCATATCCGAGCTAGTAGTAAATCGGTGACCATTCAGGAAAACTAAATTGCTGACTCATACTTCCGGTTTATCCGGTAGTGACGTCATCGTGAGAGGATTTTTTCACAGTTTTCATTCATTATTTACATTACGTTGTACCGAGAATGTTTTTTACTATAAGTTAAAAGTAAACAAGGCATATCCGAGCCATTCATAAATCGGTGACCATTTAGGAAACCTAAATTGCTGAATCATCTTTCCGGTTGGACCGGAAGTGACGTCATTTTGAGAGGATCTTTTCACATTATCAGTCTTTACATTCATTACGTTTAGAAGCAAAGGGGTTTTATTGTAAATAGGAAGTTAAGCAACAAATATCTCGGCCATTACTAAATGGGTAACCGTTTTGGAAAAATAACAAAACTGGTTCTTTGATATGACGTAGGCGCCTTCAATAGCATATTTAAACATTAGTTCTTTGATATGACCGAGGCGCCTACTAATTTGGTTACATTATTATTATTCATGGGGAAGGGTAACAAAAAAAAAATTTGGGGGGGGGGTTAAAATTTTTTTTTTTTTTTTTTGAACTGAAAACATTCCAATTCATGGGGAAGGGTAACAAAATTTTTTTTTTTTTTCGGGTGGGGGGGGTGGGTAAAAAATTTTTTTTTTTTTTTCTTTTTCTAACTGAAAATATTACTACTCATGGGGAAGGGTAACAAAATTTTATTTTTTTCCGGGTGGGACGGGGTAAAATTTTTTTTTTTTTTCTTTTTCTAACTGAAAATATTACTACTCATGGGGAAGGGTAACAAAAAAAATTTTTTTTTTGGGTGGGGGGGGAAATTTTTTTTTTTTTTTTTTTTTTTCTTACTGTAAATATTACTACTCATGGGGAAGGGTAACAAAAAAAAATTTTTTTTTGGGTGGGGGGTAAAAATTTTTTTTTTTTTTTTTCTTTTTCTAACTGAAAATATTACTATTCATGGGGAAGGGTAACAAAAATTTTTTTTGGGTGGGGGGGTAAAAATTTTTTTTTTTTTTTTTTTTTCTAACTGAAAATATTACTATTCACGGGGAAGGGTAACAAAATTTTTTTGGGGGGGGGTGAGGTGGGGGTGTAAAAAAAATTTTTTTTATTTTCTTTTTCTTACTGAAAATATAACTACTTATGGGGAAGGGTACAAAAAAAATTTTTTTTTGGGGTGGGGGGGGGTAAAATTTTTTGTATATTTTCTCTTTTTCTAACTGAAAATATTACTATTCATGAGGAAGGGTACAAAAAAAAAAATTTTTGCGGGGGGGAAATGTTTTTTTCCTTTTTCTAACTGAAAATATTACTATTCATGGGGAAATGTAACAAAAAAAAAATTTTTGCGGGGGGGAAATGTTTTTTTCCTTTTTCTAACTGAAAATATTACTATTCATGGGGAAAGGTAACTAAAAAAAAATTTTTTTTGGGGGGGGGTAAAAAATTTTTTTATTTTTTTATTTTTTTAACTTAAATACAATTCCTATTCATGGGGAAGGGTAAAATAAAAAATTTTGGTGGGAGGGGGGTAAAAACTTTTTTTCTTTTTCTAACTGAAAATATTACTATTCATGGGGAAGGGTGACAAATATCTTTTCTTTTTTTGGGGTGGGGGAGTAAAAAATTTTTTCTTTTTTTTCTGTTTCTAACTGAAAATAAAACTATTCATGGGGAAGAGTACAAATAGAAATTTAGGGGGGGTAGATATTATTTCTTTTTTCTTCTTTTTTTCTAACTGAAAATATTACTATTACGGATAAGAGCAAATAAAATTTGGGGGGGCGACCTTTTTTTTAAACTGAAAATATTAGTATTCTTGGGGGAGGGTGAAAAAAACTTTTGGAGAGAGTGGGTAAAAAAATGTTTTAAACATTTTTTATTTGTTTTTAAACTAAAAATATTCTTGGTTAGAAACATAGAAAATCGATGTCTACCCACCCACGAAATATGACTGAGTCTCCATCGGTTTACTGGTGAGCGTTCATTTCCGACGCGGCAGCCTAGCAAAAATAGACGACCGTAAGGGAGTCTATTTTGGCTAGTCCACTTATAATATAACGAGCACTTCTCTGTCAGGATGTCTGTCTGTCTGTCCGTCCTGGGGAATTTTTGTAAACAGAAGAGAGGGGGGGGGTCTCGGGTAATTAAGATTTAATTAATTAAGCTTTTCAAGTAGGCGTTCATAATATTTGTATACCTATAGAATTAGGAAACTATTATTAATTAATTAAATTTACATTAGATAACATTAAATAACATTATTAGATTGGAGAAGAACGACATTTCAAGACGAGGAAGCGATTAGAAGTGAAAACGTGGCAAGAATCATACTAAAATTAAGAGATTTCAACGGCCTTTTATACCCTTAATAAATGTCGTTTAGACATTAGACGGGCTTCCTCATTTACATAATACATTCCTTTTAACCTTCCATTAAATTCAGATTTACAAATATACACTTATAACTGCTATTATCAAGTTTCCATATGTATTCACAATACGTTCCGATAAGGGGATATTAATAAAAATTATTAATACTATTAATTACAGCCATTTTCTTCATCAACCAGCGTGTTTTCCCAACCATACTTCCAATGGCGATTATTGTTAAAATTTCAAGTCTTTCTCGGCCTTTTGGCTAAGATCAAAGTGTAGTATCTGTTCCGATGAATACTGAACCACATAGACTGGTATTGTCTTGGCTTTCGGGTCTTCACTGGTATTGTCTTGGCCTTCGGGTCTTCATTTACGCCGGTCTACGGGTCTGTCCTTTGCAGTTCTTGGAGGTCCACCCTCCCAGGCTTCTCCTCCCCTTAGTGACGTCATTGTGAGAATCCTTCTGGTTAATCCGGAAGTGACGTCATCGTGAGAGGATTTTTTCACAGTTTTCATTCATTATTTACATTACGTTGTTAAGAGAATGTTTTTTACTATAAATTACAAGTAAACAAGGCATATCCGGGTCTGTCCTTTGCATTTCTAGGAGGTCCACCCTCCCAGGCTTCTCCTCCCCTCTTTAGTGACGTCATTGTGAGAGGATTTTTTTCACAGTTTTCATTCATTATTTACATTACATTGTTAAGCGAATGTTTTCTACTAAATGTTAAAAGTAAACAAGGCATATCCGAGCTATTAGTAAATCGGTGACCATTCAGGAAAACTAAATTGCTGACTCATACTTCCGGTTTATCCGGTAGTGACGTCATCGTGAGAGGATTTGTTCACAGTTTTCATTCATTATTTACATTACGTTGTACCGAGAATGTTTTTTACTATAAGTTAAAAGTAAACAAGGCATATCCGAGCCATTCATAAATCGGTGACCATTTAGGAAACCTAAATTGCTGAATCATCTTTCCGGTTGGACCGGAAGTGACGTCATTTTGAGAGGATCTTTTCACATTATCAGTCTTTACATTCATTACGTTTATAAGCAAAGGGGTTTTATTGTAAATAGGAAGTTAAGCAACAAATATCTCGGCCATTACTAAATGGGTAACCGTTTTGGAAAAATAACAAAACTGGTTCTTTAATATGACGTAGGCGCCTTCAATAGCATATTTAAACATTAGTTCTTTGATATGACCGAGGCGCCTACTAATTTGGTAACATTATTTTAACTATGCATGGGGTAAAAAAATGTTTTTTTCTTTTTCTTTTTCTCACTTACAATATTAGTATTCATGGGGAAGGGTAACAAAAAAAAATTTTTTTTTTTGGGGGGGGGTAAAAATTTTTTTTTTTTTTTTGCAACTGAAAACATTCCAATTCATGGGGAAGGGTAACAAATTTTTTTTTTTTTTTCGGGGGGGGGGGTAAAATTTTTTTTTTTTCTTTCTTTTTCTAACTGAAAATATTACTACTCATGGGGAAGGGTAACAAAATTTATTTTTTTTCGGGTGGGGGGGGGTAAAAAAATTTTTTTTTTTTTTCTTTTTCTAACTGAAAATATTACTACTCATGGGGAAGGGTAACAAAAAAATTTTTTTTTTTGGGTGGGGGGGGAAAATTTTTTTTTTTTTTTTTTCTTTTTCTAACTGAAAATATTACTATTCATGGGGAAGGGTAACAAAAAATTTTTTGGGGGGGGTAAAATTTTTATTTTTATTTTTTTTTCTAACTGAAAATATTACTACTCATGGGGAAGGGTAACAAAAAAAATTTTTTTTTTGGGTGGGGGGGGGAAATTTTTTTTTTTTTTTTCTTACTGATAATATTACTACTCATGGGGAAGGGTAACAAAAAAAATTTTTTTTTTGGGTGGGGGGGGGAATTTTTTTTTTTTTTTTCTTTTTCTTACTGAAAATATTACTACTCATGGGGAAGGGTAACAAAAAAAATTTTTTGGGGGGGTGGGGGGGGTAAAAATTTTTTCTTTTTTTTTCTTTTTCTAACTGAAAATATTACTATTCATGGGGAAGGGTAACAAAAAAATTTTTTTGGGTGGGGGGGGTAAAAATTTTTTTTTTTATTTTCTTTTTCTTACTGAAAATATTACTACTCATGGGGAAGGGTGACAAAAAAATTTTTTTGGGGGGTGGGGGGGGGTAAAAAATTTTTTTTTTCTCTTTCTAACTGAAAATATTACTATTCATGGGGAAGGGTAACAAAAAAAAAATTTTTGCGGGGGGGAAATGTTTTTTTCCTTTTTCTAACTGAAAATATTACTATTCATGGGGAAAGGTAACTAAAAAAAATTTTTTTAGCGGGGGGGGTGAAAAAATTTTTTATTTATTTTTTTTTTTAACTTAAATACAATTCCTATTCATGGGGAAGGGTAAAATAAAAAAATTTTGTGGGAGGGGGGTAAAAACTTTTTCTTTTTCTAACTGAAAATATTACTATTCATGGGGAAGGGTGACAAATATCTTTTCTTTTTTTGGGGTGGGGGGGTAAAAATTTTTTTCTTTTTTTTCTGTTTCTAACTGAAAATATAACTATTCATGGGGAAGAGTACAAATCGAAATTTAGGGGGGGGGGGTAGATATTATTTCTTTTTTTTTTCTCTTTTTCTAACTGAAATTATTACTATTACGGATAAGAGCAAATAAAATTTGGGGGGGCGACCTTTTTTTTAAACTGAAAATATTAGTATTCTTGGGGGAGGGTGAAAAAAACTTTTGGAGAGAGTGGGTAAAAAAATGTTTTAAACATGTTTTATTTGTTTTTAAACTAAAAATATTCTTGGTTAGAAACATAGAAAATCGATGTCTACCCACCCACGAAATATGACTGAGTCTCCATCGGTTTACTGGTGAGCGTTCATTTCCGACGCGGCAGCCTAGCAAAAATAGACGACCGTAGGGAGGCTATTTTCGCTAGTCCACTTATAATATAACGAGCACTTCTCTGTCTGTCTGTCAGTCTGTCTGTCTGTCTGTCTGTCTGTCCGTCCTGGGGAATTTTTGTAAACAGAAGAGAGGGGGGGGGTCTCGGGTAATTAAGTTTTAATTAATTAAGCTTTTCAAGTAGGCGTTCATAATATTTGTATACCTGTAGGATTAGGAAACTATTATTAATTAATTAAATTTACATTAGATAACATTAAATAACCTTATTAGATTAGAGAAGAACGAAATTTCAAGACGAGGCTGCGATTAGAAGTGTAAACGTGGCAAGAATCACACTAAAACCAATAGATTTCAACGGCTATTTATACCCTTAATAAACGTCGTTTAGACATTAGACGGGCTTCCTCATTTACATAATACATTACTTTTAACCTTCCATTAAATTCAGATTTACAAATATACACTTATAACTGCTATTATCAAGTTTACATATGTATTCACAATACGTTCCGATAAGGTGATATTAATAAAAATGATTAATACAATTAATTAAACCCATTTTCTTCATCAACCAGCGTGTTTTCTCAACCATACTTCCAATGGCGATTATTGTTAAAATTTCAAGTCTTTCTCGGCCTTTTGGCTAAGATCAAAGTGTAGTATCTGTTCCGATGAATACTGAACCACATAGACTGGTATTGTCTTGGCTTTCGGGTCTTCACTGCTATTGTCTTGGCCTTCGGGTCTTCATTTACGCCGGTCTACGGGTCTGTCCTTTGCAGTTCTAGGAGGTCCACCCTCCCAGGCTTCTCCTCCCCTTAGTGACGTCATTGTGAGAATCCTTCTGGTTAATCCGGAAGTGACGTCATCGTGAGAGGATTTTTTCACAGTTTTCATTCATTATTTACATTACGTTGTTAAGAGAATTTTTTTTACTATAAATTACAAGTAAACAAGGCATATCTGGGTCTGTCCTTTGCATTTCTAGGAGGTCCACCCTCCCAGGCTTCTCCTCCCCTCTTTAGTGA
Organism: Sepiola atlantica; assembly: GCA_963556195.1. Lineage (NCBI taxonomy): Eukaryota > Metazoa > Mollusca > Cephalopoda > Sepiida > Sepiolidae > Sepiola > Sepiola atlantica. The sequence continues at coordinate 226,323,211 of OY744517.1, forward strand.
CGTCATTGTGAGAGGATTTTTTTCACAGTTTTCATTCATTATTTACATTACATTGTTAAGCGAATGTTTTCTACTAAATGTTAAAAGTAAACAAGGCATATCCGAGCTATTAGTAAATCGGTGACCATTCAGGAAAACTAAATTGCTGACTCATACTTCCGGTTTATCCGGTAGTGACGTCATCGTGAGAGGATTTTTTCACAGTTTTCATTCATTATTTACATTACGTTGTTAAGAGAATGTTTTTTACTATAAATTACAAGTAAACAAGGCATATACGAGCCATTAGTAAATCGATGACCATTTTGGAAAACTAAATTGCTGACTCATCTTTCCGGTTAGACAGGAAGTGACGTCATTTTGAGAGGATCTTTTCACATTATCAGTCTTTACATTCATTACGTTTATAAGCAAAGGGGTTTTATTGTAAATAGGAAGTTAAGCAACAAATATCTCGGCCATTACTAAATGGGTAACCGTTTTGGAAAAATAACAAAACTGGTTCTTTGATATGACGTAGGCGCCTTCAATAGCATATTTAAAGATTAGTTCTTTGATATGACCGAGGCGCCTACTAATTTGGTTACATTATTACTATTCATGGGGAAGGGTAACAAAAAAAAAATTTTTTTTTTGGGGGGGGGGCTAAAATTTTTTTTTTTTTTTTTTCAACTGAAAACATTCCAATTCATGGGGAAGGCTAACAAAAATTTTTTTTTTTTCCGGGTGGGGGGGGTGGGTAAAATTTTTTTTTTTTTTTCTTTTTCTAACTGAAAATATTATTACTCATGGGGAAGGGTAACAAAATTTATTTTTTTTCCGGGTGGGGGGGGGGTAAAAATTTTTTTTTTTTTTTTTTTTTTTCTAACTGAAAATATTACTACTCATGGGGAAGGGTAACAAAATTTTTTTTTTTTTCGGGTGGGGGGGGTAAAAAAATTTTTTTTTTTTTCTTTTTCTAACTGAAAATGTTATTACTCATGGGGAAGGGTAACAAAATTTTTTTTTTTTTCGGGTGGGGGGGGTAAAAAATTTTTTTTTTTTTTCTTTTTCTAACTGAAAATATTATTACTCATGGGGAAGGGTAACAAAATTTTTTTTTTTTTTGGGTGGGGGGGGAAATTTTTTTTTTTTTTTTTCTTTTTCTTACTGAAAACATTACTACTCATGGGAAAGGGTAACAAAAAAATTTTTAATCATTTTTATTAATATCACCTTATCGGAACGTATTGTGAATACATATGTAAACTTGATAATAGCAGTTATAAGTGTATATTTGTAAATCTGAATTTAATGGAAGGTTAAAAGGAATGTATTATGTAAATGAGGAAGCCCGTCTAATGTCTAAACGACGTTTATTAAGGGTATAAATAGCCGTTGAAATCTATTGGTTTTAGTGTGATTCTTGCCACGTTTACACTTCTAATCGCAGCCTCGTCCACTTATAATATAACGAGCACTTCTCTGTCTGTCTGTCAGTCTGTCTGTCTGTCTGTCTGTCCGTCCTGGGGAATTTTTGTAAACAGAAGAGAGGTGGGGGGGTCGAGCGATTAACATTTAATTAATTAAGCTTTTCGAGACAGCGTTCATAATATTTGTATACCTGTAGAATTAGGAAACTATTGTCAATTAATTAAATTAACATTAAATAACATTAAATAACATTATTAGATTAGAGAAGAACGAAATTTCAAGTCGAGGCGGCGATTAGAAGTGTAAACGTGGCAAGAATCATACTAAAATTAATAGATTTCAACAGCCTTTTATACCCTTCATAAACGTCGTTTAGACATTAGACGGGCTTCCTCATTTACATAATACATTCCTTTTAACCTTCCATTAAATTCAGATTTACAAATATACACTTATAACTGCTATTATCAAGTTTCCATATGTATTCACAATACGTTCCGATAAGGTGATATTAATAAAAATTATTAATACTATTAATTACAGCCATTTTCTCATTTTCTCAGCGTGTTTTCCCAACTATACTTCCAATGGCGATTATTGTTAAAATTTCAAGTCTTTCTCGGCCTTTTGGCTAAGATCAAAGTGTAGTATCTGTTCCGATGAATACTGAACCACATAGACTGGTATTGTCTTGGCTTTCGGGTCTTCACTGCTATTGTCTTGGCCTTCGGGTCTTCATTTACGCCGGTCTACGGGACTGTCCTGTGCAGTTCTAGGAGGTCCACCCTCCCAGGCTTCGCCTCCCCTCTTTAGTGACGTCATTGTGAGAGGATTTTTTCCACAGTTTTCATTCATTATTTACATTACGTTGTTAAGAGAATGTTTTTTACTAAATGTTAAAAGTAAACAAGGCATATCCGAGCTATTAGTAAATCGGTGACCATTCAGGAAAACTAAATTGCTGACTCATACTTCCGGTTTATCCGGTAGTGACGTCATCGTGAGAGGATTTTTTCACAGTTTTCATTCATTATTTACATTACGTTGTACCGAGAATGTTTTTTACTATAAGTTAAAAGTAAACAAGGCATATCCGAGCCATTCATAAATCGGTGACCATTTAGGAAACCTAAATTGCTGAATCATCATTCCGGTTGGAACGGAAGTGACGTCATTTTGAGAGGATCTTTTCACATTATCAGTCTTTACATTCATTACGTTTATAAGCAAAGGGGTTTAATTGTAAATAGGAAGTTAAGCAACAAATATCTCGGCCATTACTAAATGGGTAACCGTTTTGGAAAAATAACAAAACTGGTTCTTTGATATGACGTAGGCGCCTTCAATAGCATATTTAAACATTAGTTCTTTGATATGACCGAGGCGCCTACTAAATTTTTTTTTGGGGGGGGGGGGTAAAATTTTTTTTTTTTTTTTTTCAACTGAAAACATTCCAATTCATGGGGAAGGGTAACAAAAAAATTTTTTTTTCGGGTGGGGGGGGTGGGTAAAATTTTTTTTTTTTTTTCTTTTTCTAACTGAAAATATTACTACTCATGGGGAAGGGTAACAAAAAAAATTTTTTTTTTGGGTTGGGTGGGAAAATTTTTTTTTTTTTTTTTCTTTTTTCTTACTGAAAATATTACTACTCATGGGGAAGGGTAACAAAAAAAAATTTTTTTTGGGGTGGGGGGGGTAAAATTTTTTTTTTTTTTTTTCTTTTTCTAACTGAAAATATTACTATTCATGGGGAAGGGTAACAAAAAAAATTTTTTTTGGGGGGGGGGTAAAAATTTGTTTTTTTTTTTTTTGAACTGAAAACATCCCAATCCATGGGGAAGGGTAACAAAAAAATTTTTTGGGGGGTGAGGGGGGGGGGTAAATTTTTTTTTTTTTTTTTCTTTTTCCTACTGAAAATATTACTACTCATGGGGAAGGGTAACAAAAAAAATTTTGGGGTGGGGGTGGGGGGTGGTAACATTTTTTTATTTTTTTTCTCTTTTTCTAACTGAAAATATTACTATTCATGGGGAAGGGTAACAAAAAAAATTTTTGGGGGGGAAATGTTTTTTTCCTTTTTCTAACTGAAAATATTACTATTCATGGGGAAGGTAACAAAAAATTTTTTTGGGGGGGGGGGGGGAAATTTCTTTATTTTTTTTTTTAACTTAAATACAATTCCTATTCATAGGGGAAGGGTAGATATTATTTCTATTTTTTTCTCTTTTTTTAACTGAAAATATAACTATTACGGATAAGGGCAAAAAATAAATTTGGGGGGGGCGACCTTTTTTTTAAACTGAAAATATTAGTATTCTTGGGGGAGGGTGAAAAAACTTTTGGAGAGAGTGGGTAAAAAAATGTTTTAAACATGTTTTATTTGTTTTTAAACTAAAAATATTCTTGGTTAGAAACATAGAAAATCGATGTCTACCCACCCACGAAATATGACTGAGTCTCCATCGGTTTACTGGTGAGCGTTCATTTCCGACGCGGCAGCCTAGCAAAAATAGACGACCGTAGGGAGGCTATTTTGGCTAGTCCACTTATAATATAACGAGCACTTCTCTGTCTGTCTGTCTGTCTGTCTGTCCGTCCTGGGGAATTTTTGTAAACAAGAGAGAGGGGGGGGTCTCGAGTAATTAAGATTTAATTAATAAAGCTTTTCAAGTAAGCGTTCATAATATTTGTATACCTGTGGAATTAGGAAACTATTATTAATTAATTAAATTTACATTAGATAACATTAAATAACCTTATTAGATTAGAGTAGAACGAAATTTCAAGTCGAGGCTGCGATTAGAAGTGAAAACGTGGCAAGAATACAACTAAAATTAATAGATTTCAACAGCCTTTTATACCCTTAATAAACGTCGTTTAGACATTAGACGGGCTTCCTCATTTACATAATACATTCCTTTTAACCTTCCATTAAATTCAGATTTACAAATATACACTTATAACTGCTATTATCAAGTTTCCATATGTATTCACAAGACGTTCCGATAAGGTGATATTAAGAAAAATTATTAATACAATTAATTAAAGCCATTTTCTTCATCAACCAGCGTGTTTTCTCAACCATACTTCCAATGGCGATTATTGTGAAAATTTCAAGTCTTTCTCGGCCTTTTAGCTAAGATCAAAGTGTAGTATCTGTTCCGATGAATACTGAACCACATAGACTGGTATTGTATTGGCCTTCGGGTCTCGACTGGTATTGTCTTGGCCTTCGGGTCTTCATTTACGCCGGTCTACGGGTCTGTCCTTTGCATTTCTAGGAGGTCCACCTCCCAGGCTTCTCCTCCCCTCTTTAGTGACGTCATTGTGAGAGGATTTTTTTCACAGTTTTCATTCATTATTTACATTACGTTGTTAAGAGAATGTTTTCTACTAAATGTTAAAAGTAAACAAGGCATATCCGAGCTATTAGTAAATCGGTGACCATTCAGGAAAACTAAATTGCTGACTCATACTTCCGGTTTATCCGGTAGTGACGTCATCGTGAGAGGATTTGTTCACAGTTTTCATTCATTATTTACATTACGTTGTACCGAGAATGTTTTTTACTATAAGTTAAAAGTAAACAAGGCATATACGAGCCATTCATAAATCGGTGACCATTTAGGAAACCTAAATTGATGAATCATCTTTCCGGTTGGACCGGAAGTGACGTCATTTTGAGAGGATTTTTTCACATTATCAGTCTTTACATTCATTACGTTTATAAGCAAAGGGGTTTTATTGTAAATAGGAAGTTAAGCAACAAATATCTCGGCCATTACTAAATGGGTAACCGTTTTGGAAAAATAACAAAACTGGTTCTTTGATATGACGTAGGCGCCTTCAATAGCATATTTAAACATTAGTTCTTTGATATAACCGAGGCGCCTACTAATTTGGTTACATTATTACTATTCATGGGGAAGGGTAACAAAAAAAAAAATTTTTTTTGGGGGGGGGGGGTAAAATTTTTTTTTTTTTTTTTTCAACTGAAAACATTCCAATTCATGGGGAAGGGTAACAAAAAAATTTTTTTTTCGGGTGGGGGGGGTGGGTAAAATTTTTTTTTTTTTTTCTTTTTCTAACTGAAAATATTACTACTCATGGGGAAGGGTAACAAAAAAAATTTTTTTTTTGGGTTGGGTGGGAAAATTTTTTTTTTTTTTTTTCTTTTTTCTTACTGAAAATATTACTACTCATGGGGAAGGGTAACAAAAAAAAATTTTTTTTGGGGTGGGGGGGGTAAAAATTTTTTTTTTTTTTTTCTTTTTCTAACTGAAAATATTACTATTCATGGGGAAGGGTAACAAAAAAAATTTTTTTTGGGGGGGGGGTAAAAATTTGTTTTTTTTTTTTTTGAACTGAAAACATCCCAATCCATGGGGAAGGGTAACAAAAAAATTTTTTGGGGGGTGAGGGGGGGGGGTAAATTTTTTTTTTTTTTTTTTCTTTTTCCTACTGAAAATATTACTACTCATGGGGAAGGGTAACAAAAAAAATTTTGGGGTGGGGGTGGGGGGTGGTAAAATTTTTTTATTTTTTTTCTCTTTTTCTAACTGAAAATATTACTATTCATGGGGAAGGGTAACAAAAAACATTTGGGGGGGGGAGGGGGGGAAATGTTTTTTTCCTTTTTCTAACTGAAAATATTACTATTCATGGGGAAGGTAACAAAAAATTTTTTTTGGGGGGGGGGGGAAATTTCTTTCTTTTTTTTTTTAACTTAAATACAATTCCTATTCATAGGGGAAGGGTAGATATTATTTCTATTTTTTTCTCTTTTTTTAACTGAAAATATAACTATTACGGATAAGGGCAAAAAATAAATTTGGGGGGGGGCGACCTTTTTTTTAAACTGAAAATATTAGTATTCTTGGGGGAGGGTGAAAAAACTTTTGGAGAGAGTGGGTAAAAAAATGTTTTAAACATGTTTTATTTGTTTTTAAACTAAAAATATTCTTGGTTAGAAACATAGAAAATCGATGTCTACCCACCCACGAAATATGACTGAGTCTCCATCGGTTTACTGGTGAGCGTTCATTTCCGACGCGGCAGCCTAGCAAAAATAGACGACCGTAGGGAGGCTATTTTGGCTAGTCCACTTATAATATAACGAGCACTTCTCTGTCAGGATGTCTGTCTGTCTGTCTGTCTGTCTGTCTGTCCGTCCTGGGGAATTTTTGTAAACAGAAGAGATAGGGGAGGGGGGGGTTCTCGAGTAATTAAGATATAATTAATTAAGCTTTTCTAGTCAGCGTTCATAATATTTTTATACATGTAGAATTAGGAAACTTTTAATAATTAATTAAATTTACATTAGATAACATTAAATAACCTTATTAGATTGGAGTAGAACGAAATTTCAAGTCGAGGCGGCGATTAGAAGTGAAAACGTGGCAAGAATACAACTAAAATTAATAGATTTCAACGGCCTTTTATACCCTTAGTAAACGTCGTTTAGACATTAGACGGGCTTCCTCATTTACATTATACATTCCTTTTAACCTTCCATTAAATTCAGATTTACAAATATACACTTATAACTGCTATTATCAAGTTTCCATATGTATTCACAATACGTTCCGATAAGGTGATATTAATAAAACTTATTAATACAATTAATTAAAGCCATTTTCTCATTTTCTCAGCGTGTTTTCTCAACCATACTTGCAATCGCGATTATTGTTAAAATTTCAAGTCTTTCTCGGCCTTTTGGCTAAGATCAAAGTGTAGTATCTGTTCCGATGAATACTGAACCACATAGACTGGTATTGTCTTGGCTTTCGGGTCTTCACTGCTATTGTCTTGGCCTTCGGGTCTTCATTTACGCCGGTCTACGGGACTGTCCTTTGCAGTTCTAGGAGGTCCACCCTCCCAGGCTTCGCCTCCCCTCTTTAGTGACGTCATTGTGAGAGGATTTTTTTCACAGTTTTCATTCATTATTTACATTACAATGTTAAGAGAATGTTTTCTACTAAATGTTAAAAGTAAACAAGGCATATCCGAGCTATTAGTAAATCGGTGACCATTCAGGAAAACTAAATTGCTGACTCATACTTCCGGTTTATCCGGTAGTGACGTCATCGTGAGAGGATTTTTTCACAGTTTTCATTCATTATTTACATTACGTTGTACCGAGAATGTTTTTTACTATAAGTTAAAAGTAAACAAGGCATATCCGAGCCATTCATAAATCGGTGACCATTTAGGAAACCTAAATTGCTGAATCATCTTTCCGGTTTGACCGGAAATGACGTCATTTTGAGAGGATCTTTTCACATTATCAGTCTTTACATTCATTACGTTTATAAGCAAAGGGGTTTAATTGTAAATAGGAAGTTAAGCAACAAATATCTCGGCCATTACTAAATGGGTAACCGTTTTGGAAAAATAACAAAACTGGTTCTTTGATATGACGTAGGCGCCTTCAATAGCATATTTAAACATTAGTTCTTTGATATGACCGAGGCGCCTACTAAATTTTTTTTTTGGGGGGGGGGGTAAAATTTTTTTTTTTTTCTTTTTCTAACTGAAAATATTACTACTCATGGGGAAGGGTAACAAAAATTTTTTTTTTTTCGGGTGGGGGGGGTAAAAATTTTTTTTTTTTTTTTCTTTTTCTAACTGAAAATATTACTACTCATGGGGAAGGGTAACAAAAAATTTTTTTTTTTTGGGTGGGGGGGGAAAATTTTTTTTTTTTTTTTCTATTTCTTACTGAAAATATTACTACTCATGGGGAAGGGTAACAAAAAAAAAATTTTTTTTTGGGTGGGGGGGGGTAAAATTTTTTTTTTTTTTTTTCTTTTTCTTACTGAAACTATTACTACTCATGGGGAAGGGTAACAAAAAAAAAATTTTTTTTTGGGTGGGGGGGTAAAAATTTTTTTTTTTTTTTTCTTTTTCTAACTGAAAATATTACTATTCATGGGGAAGGGTAACAAAAAAATTTTTTTTTTTGGGTGGGGGGGGGGGTAAAATTTTTTTTTTTTTTTTCTTTTTCTAACTGAAAATATTACTATTCATGGGGAAGGGTAACAAAAAAAAAATTTTGGGGGGGGGGGGTAAAAATCTTTTATTTTTTTCTCTTTTTCTAACTGAAAATATTACTATTCATGGGGAAGGGTAACAAAAAAAAAAATTGGGGGGGGGAATGTTTTTTTTCCTTTTTCTAACTGAAAATATTACTATTCATGGGGAAAGGTAACTAAAAAAAATTTTTTTTTGGGGGGGGGTAAAAATTTTTTTTATTTATTTTTTTTTTTTTAACTTAAATACAATTCCTATTCATGGGGAAGGGTAAAATAAAATTTTTTTTCCTTTTTCTAACTGAAAATATTACTATTCATGGGGAAGCGTGACAGGTATCTTTTCTTTTTTTTTGGGTTAAAATTTTTTTCTTTTTTTTCTGTTTCTAACTGAAAATATAACTATTCATGGGGAAGAGTACAAAAATAAATTTAGAGGGGGGGTAGATATTTCTTTTTTTTCTCTTTTTCTAACTGAAAATATTACTATTACGGATAAGAGCAAAAAATAAATTGGGGGGGGGGGCGAACTTTTTTTTAAACTGAAAATTTTAGTATTCTTGGGGGAGGGTGAAAAAAACTTTTGGAGAGAGTGGGTAAAAAAATGTTTTAAACATGTTTTATTTGTTTTTAAACTAAAAATATTCTTGGTTAGAAACATAGAAAGTCGATGTCTACCCACCCACGAAATATGACTGAGTGTCCATCGGTTTACTGGTGAGCGTTCATTTCCGACGCGGCAGCCTAGCAAAAATAGACGACCGTAGGGAGGCTATTTTGGCTAGTCCACTTATAATATAACGAGCACTTCTCTGTCAGGATGTCTGTCTGTCTGTCTGTCCGGGGGAATTTTTGTAAACAGAAGAGAGGGAGGGGGTCCCGGGTAATTATGATTTAATTAATTAAGCTTTTCAAGTAGGCGTTCATAATATTTGTATACCTGTAGAATTAGGAAACTATTATTAATTAAGTAAATTTACATTAGATAACATTAAATAACATTATTAGATTGAAGAAGAACGAAATTTCAAGACGAGGAAGCGATTAGAAGTGAAAACGTGGCAAGAATCATACTAAAATTATAGATTTCAACGGCCTTTTATACCCTTAATAAATGTCGTTTAGACATTAGACGGGCTTCCTCATTTACATAATACATTCCTTTTAACCTTCCATTAAATTCAGATTTACAAATATACACTTATAACTGCTATTATCAAGTTTCCATATGTATTCACAATACGTTCCGATAAGGGGATATTAATAAAAATTATTAATACTATTAATTACAGCCATTTTCTGCATCAACCAGCGTATTTTCTCAACCATACTTGCAATGGCGATTATTGTTAAAATTTCAAGTCTTTCTCGGCCTTTTGGCTAAGATCAAAGTGTAGTATCTGTTCCGATGAATACTGAACCACATAGACTGGTATTGTATTGGCCTTCGGGTCTCGACTGGTATTGTCTTGGCCTTCGGGTCTTCATTTACGCCAGTCTACGGGTCTGTCCTTTGCATTTCTAGGAGGTCCACCCTCCCAGGCTTCTCCTCCCCTTAGTGACGTCATTGTGAGAGGATTTTTTCACAGTTTTCATTCATTATTTACATTACATTGTTAAGAGAATGTTTTCTACTAAATGTTAAAAGTAAACAAGGCATATCCGAGCCATTAGTAAATCGGTGACCATTCAGGAAAACAAAATTGCTGACTCATACTTCCGGTTTATCCGGTAGTGACGTCATCGTGAGAGGATTTGTTCACAGTTTTCATTCATTATTTACATTACGTTGTTAAGAGAATGTTTTTTACTATAAGTTAAAAGTAAACAAGGCATATCCGAGCCATTCATAAATCGGTGACCATTTAGGAAACCTAAATTGCTGAATCATCTTTCCGGTTGGACCGGAAGTGACGTCATTTTGAGAGGATCTTTTCACATTATCAGTCTTTACATTCATTACGTTTATAAGCAAAGGTGTTTTATTGTAAATAGGAAGTTAAGCAACAAATATCTCGGCCATTACTAAATGGGTAACCGTTTTGGAAAAATAACAAAACTGGTTCTTTGATATGACGTAGGCGCCTTCAATAGCATATTAAAACATTAGTTCTTTGATATGACCGAGGCGCCTACTAATTTGGTTACATTATTTTAACTATGCATGGGGTAAAAAAATGTTTTTTTCTTTTTCTTTTTCTCACTTACAATATTACTATTCATGGGGAAGGGTAACAAAAAAAATTTTTTTGGGGGGTGGTAAAAAAAAATTTTTTTTTCTTTTTCTAACTGAAAATATTACTACTCATGGGGAAGGGTAACAAAATTATTTTTTTTTTCAAGTGGGGGGGGTAAAAATTTTTTTTTATTTCCTTTTTCTAACTGAAAATATTACTACTCATGGGGAAGGGTAACAAAAAAAATTTTTTTTTGGGGTGGGGGGGGGGTAAACATTTTTTTTTTTTTTTTCTTTTTCTAACTGAAAATATTACTAATCATGGGGAAGGGTAACAAAAAAATTTTTTTGGGGGGGGGGTAAAATTTTTTTTTTTTTTTTGAACTGAAAACATCCCAATTCATGGGGAAAGGTAACAAAAAATTTTTTTTTTTTCGGGTGGGGGGGGGGTAAAAATTTTTTTTTTTTTTTTCTTTTTCTAACTGAAAATATTACTACTCATGGGGAAGGGTAACAAAAAAATTTTTTTTTTTGGGTGGGGGGGGGGGGAATTTTTTTTTTTTTTTTCTTTTTCTTACTGAAAATATTACTACTAATTGGGAAGGATAACAAAAAAAAAATTTTTTTTGGGTGGGGGGGAAATTTTTTTTTTTTTCCTTTTTCTTACTGAAAATATTACTACTCATGGGGAAGGGTAACAAAAAAATTATTTTTTTTGGGTTGGGGGGGTAAAAATTTTCTTTTTTTTTTCTTTTTCTAACTGAAAATACTACTATTCATGGGGAAGGATAACAAAAAAAAAATTTGGGGGGGGGGAAATGTTTTTTTCCTTTTTCTAACTGAAAATATTACTATTCATGGGGAAAGGTAACTAAAAAAAAATTTTTTGGGGTGGGGGTAAAAAATTTTTTTAATTTTTTTTTTTAACTTAAATACAATTCCTATTCATGGGGAAGGGTAAAATAAAAAATTTTGGTGGGAGGGGGGTAAAAACTTTTTTCTTTTTCTAACTGAAAATATTACTATTCATGGGGAAGGGTGACAAATATCTTTTCTTTTTTTGGGGTGGGGGAGTTAAAAAAAATTTCTTTTTTTTCTGTTTCTAACTGAAAATATAACTATTCATGGGGAAGAGTACAAAAAGAAATTTAGGGGGGGTAGATATTATTTCTTTTTTTTTCTCTTTTTCTAACTGAAAATATTACTATTACGGAGAAGGGCAAAAAATAAATTGGGGGGGGGGGCGACCTTTTTTTTTAAACTGAAAATATTAGTATTCTTGGGGGAGGGTGAAAAAAACTTTCGGAGAGAGTGGGTAAAAAGATGTTTTAAACATGTTTTATTTGTTTTTAAACTAAAAATATTCTTGGTTAGAAACAAAGAAAATCGATTTCTACCCACCCAAGAAATATGACTGAGTCTCCATAGGTTTACTGGTGAGCGTTCATTTCCGACGCGGCAGCCTAGCAAAAATAGACGACCGTAGGGAGGCTATTTTGGCTAGTCCACTTATAATATAACGAGCACTTCTCTGTCTGTCTGTCCGTCCTGGGGAATTTTTGTAAACGGAAGGGGAGATAATTACTATTTAATTAATTTCAAAGTCGGAACATAAACAAATACATTGGGCCACATATTAAAGATTAATAAACAATAAATAATTTTCGGCGTCAACGTCGCGATTCGAACTCGCAACCTTGACGCTAACAGCCAAACGCGCTACCATCTGAGCTACAGGAACACAGTTGAAAATACTTGAACAAATCGCTTTATTTTCACATCTCTCATTTAGCAATAAATGATCGTATAGTAAATGGTTCTTTTTATGCTTTGGGTCTGCGTCCGCGCCCGATCTGTTCTTCCAGAATACGATTGGGTCTGCGTTCGCTCTTGATTTTTTCAGGGAGGAGGGGTCCGGAGGGGGGGGGGGGGGGTAAGAGCCCCCCCCCCCAATTTTTTTTTTCATTCTTTTTTTGGCGCGAAAAAAAAAAAAATTTGGCGCTCAAAAAAAAATTTGGCGCTCAAAAAAAAATTTTTTCCCGCCAAAAAAAAAAAAATTTTTACCGCCAAATAAAAAAAAAAAAAAAAAATTGTTTTTCCTTTTTAAATAAAATATAGTATTCGGAGACAAATTTTTTTCATTTCTTTTGTCTAACCACCCAAGAACGCGGCAGCCTAGCAAACATAGACGACCGTTAGGGAGTCTATTTTGGCTAGTCCACTTATAATACAACGAGCACATTCTCTGTCACGATGTCTGTCTGCCCGTCGTCAAGAATTTTTGTAAACGATATATAATTTAAGCGCCTAGACTACGATTCGAACTCGCAACCTGGACGCTAAGTGCCGAACGCGTTATCATCCACCCCACCAAGAAAAGTGATATAATCATATTAATTTTAAATGATAAAGAATTCGTTTTTTTTTCAACTTTTTCCAGTTACAAATGAATGATCGTATAACTGTTCATTAGAAATACATTGGGGTCTGCGTTCGCTCTCGATTGTTTTAGGGGGGGGAATCACCCCCCCCCCCTCCAATTTTTTTTTATTTTTTTTGGCGCGAAAAATAAAAAATTTTGGCGCGAAAAAGAAAAAATTTTCCCGCTAAAAAAAAAAAATTTTCCGAATAATAAAAAAAAAAAAAAATTTGTTTTTTTCCTTTTTAAACAAAAAAATTATTCGGAGACAAATTTTTGTCATTCTTTTGTCTAACCACCCAAGAACGCGCAGCCTAGCAAAAATAGACGACCGTTAGGGAGTCTATTTTCGCTAGTCCACTTATAATATAACGAGCACTTTCTCTGTCTGTCTGTCTGTCTGTCCGTCCTAGGGAATTTTTGTAAACAGAGGTGAGGGGGGCGAGATAATTACTATTTAATTAATTTCAAAGTCGGAAACATAAACAAATACATTGTGCCACATATTAAAGACTAAATAAACAATAAATAATTTTCGGCGTCAACGTCGCGAATCTAACTCGCAACCTTGACGCTAACAGCCAAACGCGCTATTGTCTGAGCTAAAGGAACACAGTTAAAAATAGTTTCTTAATACTTGAACAAATCGCTTTTTTTTCACATCTCTCATTTAGCAAAAAATGATCGTATAGTAAATGGTTCTTTTTATGCTTTGGGGTCTGCGTCCGCGCTCGATCAGTTCTTCCAGAATACGATTGGGTCTTCGTTCGCTCTTGATTTTTTCAGGGATGGGGGTAAGTTCCCCCCCCCCCCAATTTTTTTTTTCCATTTTTTTTTGGGCGCGTAAAAAAAAAAAATTTCCAGCCCGCCAAAAAAAAAAAATTTCTCGCAAAACAAAAAAAAAAAAAAATGTTTTTCCTTTTTAAACAAAAAAACGATTCGGAGACAAATTTTTTATTTCTTTGTCTCACACACCAAGAACGCGGCAGCTTAGCAAAAATAGACTCCCTAACGGTCGTCTATTTTTGCTAGTCGACTTATAATATAACGAGCACCTTCTCTGTCTGTCAGTTTGTCTGTCCAGCAGAATTCTTGTAAACGTAATTTCACAGTAAGAAACATAAATAAACAATAAATAATTTTGGAAGACAAGTTTGATCAACTTTCTGATTTTAATAATTCCATCAGCGCTCAGGCACGCCCGCGACATGCCGGATCGTTGTTGACGCGAAGTCACGGAAATTAGGCGCGTCATGTGGAACAGTAACCATATTTTAAAATCGTTTAATTATTAATTATTAACCAAATATAATTAATAAAATCATAAAGTACTAAACAATATAACAGATACTAAATGCAAACTGATTTTAAAAATAATGTTATTCTTAAAATTGTTTAAATATGTTACACATTCACATTGTTCATAGTAATAACTATACAGAATAACACCGAAAGAATTCTCGAAGTGGCCACAAATCTGGTGCTACTACAGAATTTGATATTTGAACCGAACCCAAATGACGTTTGCTTAAATAAACCTAAAACCGCGTTATTTTTAACAAGACGAATATACATGTTATTTTCTTTGTTCCCCAAAAATAATTCCTGCCGCCGAAAGAAAAAAATTAAAACCTAATATTTTTCTGTTGACTAAATTCTACAGTTACGTGAAAAGCGTACTTGTCAACAAAGTGATTTTTTGGTCGAAGAGAAAACAGTTTTATACTCTTTCTTTTTCACAAGTAAGATTTAGTTTATCAGCGTAATATTAACGAAATAATTCTAACAGCCCTATTCGATTAATACACATTTTAAACATGGTATAATTTTAAACAAATATGACAGAACTCGTAATATTGAAAAAACAACAACAACTATAACAAATAAAAAACAGAAAAAAAACAACTAAAAAATAAGACCCTTTACTCAATGTAATACTGTCTTATTATTCGTAAGGCGTTGAGTACATTGGCTTGTATATAACAGTTAATTACTTTTTTTCGCGAGCAACACGGCCTTGAAAAACGCTGATCTATGTGAAATATTGAGCACTTTTAGATTGACATAAACTAATAAAAAGAGAAATGAATGAGAATAATGAATGGAAATTGTAAAACAGATATGGAATTACAAAATGAATGAACAGACATTAAAACAAAATGAATGGAGTAAATGTAGGAAAAATTAATAAAGAAAAAACTGAATCAAAAGATAACTAAAAATATAATGAGCGTGTAGCTTATGTAGTTTCTAAGCGTGTATCTTACAATTTTTGATATTTATAGAGAGACATATACGCACACAGAATTACGACTTTCCGATATATAATAGGTGATTGACAGGTGTCTTTGCATGCGTATATGTTGAAAAATAAGCGTGTATTTTATCTCATTGCTGAGCGTGTTTCTGATGCAATGTTCGTGCTTTTACACATCGAGACATACATCCAGGTAATTACTTTTATTTTCCATAGAAAGATAATCAATATAGGCTTTTGCATCAGTATATGTTGAATAATAAGCTTGGATCTTATACAATTTATGAGTGTCTTATCTTATGTAGTTCAGACTTTGACAAATCTACAAATTTACACTTGCTTTAATTATTCCCGGGCAGCAGCGAGTAATTTGACATATGCCATGCAACCTTAAAACACACCTGCTCTATGGAAATACTTGAACCCTTAGGATTAAATAATATCTAGGATCTATAATAGTAATATGAGAGGATTACATTTAGTAAGTGGTATAAGTTAATCGAAAGTGTTTCTCATCTCTGTTATATCGTTGTATACTAGTGTCGTTGGCCTATAAATGTGCCAGAAGGAAAACATGAACTCAGAGTTTAGGGATAACAATTATATTGAAAAAAGTATAATACAACAGAGAAAAACGTAGTTGTACGTCAGTCTTGACTGCTAGTATAGACTGGTGCGGTTCCAACATTGAGAAGCACTTTCTTCCAGTATTTATAGTGAGTGGTAGAGTCAGAGTATTTCGTATAAGTAATATACCATAACACGCTCCGTAAGGAGTCATAGTATCGTTTTCTTTTTTTAATTGGCGCTATGCTTGAAGGAGATGTATGTTGAAAGTATCGTATCTGATAACCATAACTTCTACCTGGGGAATGCTGTCGGTGTCTTGCGATAGTCGTTCTATAATCTGATTAAGGTGACTCTTATGTCAAAACTGTAGGCCTCTTTCAACATTTTTTTTTATCTCCCAGTATTTTAATTCTAAACTTCTGATTTTGGAGAAATCTTTAAACTTTGAAGAAATATCTTAATGGCTTCGACGTTCAACTAACAGACATCATCTCTTCAAAAACATATTTGAACGATGAGGTAACTCCTTGTAACCTTCCACTGGTTATCCAAATAATTTTTCTTTTCAGTTTGGTGTTTGCTATTTTCAGCGTCGATATTATGTCTTTATAGGTTTTAACACGAAAAATTCAACTTTTTCCGTTGTTTTATTAAAAATAAGGTCGGTAATAATTTGACCCTTACAATTAATGTTTTCACAAGAAACCGTGCTAGCCGTGTGTTGGTTCTTAGCATGGCTGGTTTATTTAATTTTTTCCAAGTATGCATATACATAATCGACACGTCTGAACAAGAATCTAATTGTAATTTTTACATGATTTTTATGCACATTTTTACATATTCCTGTTGGTTCGTTTGTTCTAGATTTAACCCGGGTTTTATTTCCTGTATTCGTTTTACAATGTGTATTTTTGCGTTCGCCATTATTACAAGTTAGACAGCTTTTGAAACAGTATGGGCAATTCCTTGGCCACTTGAGGTATTCTCTACGGAAACAGGACTAGGCCTTAAATTATCCTATTTGTCGTTATTGAGCTATATTGTGTGTGTCGGGGCATGAAAGTAATCCCTTTTTTTGTTTGAATTGTTTTTTGAAAAAAAGTGGAATTGTGATTGCGGACGTTTTCTTTCAAGTGTGCGCAATGCTCGACTCTTCAATATATTAAGCATCTTGTTTAACACATAAACATCTCTTGCAGTCTTCAGCTACTTTCTGTAATGTAAAATTTTGCTCAGTTTCTAATTCGTTTAAAAACCTACGTCTGATGTATGCGTTTTTATCTTATACTCGTCTTTACACGGAAATTACACATTTAAAGTTATCCGCACATTTTAAGTCGCCACAATGTTTATAAACAATTGACGCATATGTTGCGGTGTACAAGCCATCTGTTTTGTTTAAATTAAACACTTCTTCCGTTTGTGTTACAGATAAGTGTTAGGGCTAAATAATTCTGTTAAAAAGTAAACAGTTTCAGAAAAGTAATGTTGCTCATTTTTCGGGATAAAATATAGTTCGGTGGTTCCTTATTTTGGAACAGTATGGGCACTTTCTGTCGAATTTTCACAATCTATTTTGTATAGATTTTCATACCTGCTGAATATGAATTAAATGTTTACCATCGTCTAAAGAATAAGTGAAATAGGCAATTGCACTCCAAACGTTCTCAGTGTTTTTCTCCTATGCGATATGGTTTGCATTAATACATAGTATTTTTAATCAATTTCTTTTTATTTTTCAGTAATCATTGTTCGTTTTTCGTCGGCTCTGTTTTATATTGTTTCAGATTTTTTTCTGTTCTAGCAGTTTTTCGTCGGATTTTGTTCCAGTAGAATCTTTTGAAATCTCTATTAATTTTTAGTTGTTTTTCTTCAGTTTCTTTATTTCTTCTGGTTACTGTTGTATTTTGAATTTTACGAGTTCTGTCATTGTTGGTTTAAATTATTCCATGTTTAAAATGTGTTTTAATCGAATACGGCTGTTAGAATTCTTTCTTTTCTATTACACTGATAAAGGGGGTATTTCTTGTTAAAAAGAAAGAGCATAAAACTGTTTTGTCTTCGACCAAAACATCAATTTTTTTATAAGTACGCTTTTCACGTAACTGTAGAATTTAGTCAACAGAAAAATATATGGCTTTTATTTTTTTGTTTTGGCGACAGGTGCTCCTATTATTTATGATGAGTGCAAGAGTACAAATGGTCCGTATGGGTAAGGTAGCATGACAACTAGACGATGTACTCGATTTTGCCAAGGAGTAATTAATGTACGATTACAATATTGCATTTGGTAAGTAGTATATATTAAGCCAAAGCAAGACAATTGGCGTTGCTCAGGAGAAATATATTACTAATAATGTAGAACACATGATAAGTTTAATATGCCGAATGTAATAATGACAAATACCTTAGATAGATCAGTTCTATGTAATTATACAATAGAACACTTAGAACAGAGTAGATGCTGAATGTGAATGTGGTCAATACTCTAGATAAAGCATTAGAGCAGATGTATATAATACTACACTGTAACTGGTTTATCTGTAGGTACTCAATACCCTATATAGAGCAAGTGTGTATAATAATACAGTATTACATTTCTTATGTGGTATATGTTTGATGGAAAAGGGGAAGGAATAAACTCTACCAATTTAGTCTTAATCTAATTATTAAGGAAATGAGTGATAAGAAATACGTCGTTGCGTAGGAATAGATTAAAACAAATTAAAATTGCATCATATATTAAAGTAAGCTCGAAACAGAAACTCAGTGTTGCCCGGGAGCAATAACTTGTTAACTAAAATTTCAGTTCGATTCGTTATATATATATATATATATATATATATATGATAATTTTATTCACACAGACATGTACAAAATCTGCCACACTGGCATGTCGATGTTATCGATAAACAGTTACGTTACTGAGATCTCATCAGACAGAGTTAGAATCCGATCTTAACCTCAAATCATATTTGGAGAGAAAACTTTCTCTCCAATTTTGATATTGAGCACTTTTTATAAACCCGGTTATAATTCTCTGGATTACCACCCTGTGGATATGTTTTACCTGGATTATTACCATTATTATATATATATATATATATATATATATATATATATATATATATATATATATATATATATATATATATATATGCAGCCGACAATTATCTATTAAATATTAACAGTTATAATTCTCACTGTGTATGTATCGCCGTCTTAAAACAGAAAAATATAAGATATAAAGTGCGAACCCACATAATATACACGCAGGTTATTCAAAGTGTATTCATGGGAAGTTACTTGTCAAGTATCTATTATACATAGGAAAGTCGTAATTCTGTGCGTGCAAATACCAACGTCACAAAGCTAGAAACTACATAGGATACACCCTTGGAACTACATCAGCTATGCAATTATTATTTTTATTAATTATATTCCTTGCTTTTATACAATGATTTTCTTCATTCATTTTTCATTTATTTTTTATTCATGTTTTTCTTTTATTATTTTATTCATTTTTATTCATTTTTTATTTCATTTTTCTTAAAAATGTTTCTCATTCGTTTTTCATTTATTTTATGAATTCATATCTTTAATTAATTTAATACATTCATTTTGAATGTAATTCTAAACGAATTTTTACATTCATTTTAGTGGGATATGTTAATCTGATACTGCTCAATAACCGAGATTGAGCTGTTGTGTCCGAACGCAGCATTGCCATAAATAAATATATTCAATGTTCATTTTTATGGTGTATACAGGAAAATGTACTCGACATTGCTCGGAAGAAATTATAATAATGATACAGTATTTTATTTCGTTAGGTGTATATCTAATAGCACATTGCTAAAAAGGAACTATATAAAACAAGTGTATGTACATGTGTTTGCCAACTGTGTTCTTTTAAAGTGTTGTATACATGAAAAGGTATACGACGTTTCCTGGGAGCAATCACATTACTAATACAATATTACAATTTGAAAGTAGTATATATTAACCAAACTGTTCTCAATATTCTACATACAATTGTGTTTGTACGTCGCGTTGCTCATGATTATATTTTAAATGGTATTTCTGTTCGCAAAAGTTCTCAATACCTTTGATAGTGCATGTGTGTTTATACACTGCGTAACGTGTGTATTTTTGTTATGTTGTATAGAAAAAAGGTACTCAGCGTTGCCCAAAAGCTATAATATAAATATGACAGTATTACATCAACTACGCTGTATAACATATGACAAAAGACTCAATAATCGCGAATATACAAGAGATAGAGAGAAGGATGAAGAGACGTAGAGAGACAGAAGTTTTCATAGAAATATGTTATAAACACTTTTCATCCTAGTCTATTATTTGTATGGCCCCGGGAAACATCGGATAGCCTTGCTAGTTCGTTATAAAGGTTAATGAGAATAGTCAACATATAAGTGATGCCTAGCAAGTAAAGAAAATCATAATGGATGTTTTGTAAATACAACACGTAAGATGTGAGCATTCCCATCGCGTTAATGATGATGATTGATTGAAAAATGATGTCAATTATTCAGTTTACAAGAAAGGCTTAATAACGAAAGGACGATAGCTGCTGTGATTAATTAGATACAAATATTGAATGGCGACCATGGCGTGCCAAGTTCAAATTCTCTCTGTTCCATAGAATTATCTTACATTTGGATGTTTTATTTGCCATCCCTCGGAGCAAAAGTTAGACACAAGGGAGGTAGCTTATGTGGGGAGAATCTAGTTCTCAAAATAAAAGGCTCTCTAAATTGGAATGAAAATAAAAATTGCCTAAGTCTTGTAGTAGATTCCTTTCACTGATAGAGGGCAGAAACGATTAAGTGCAACATCAGAACAGATGCTACACTTTACTCCTAGCAAAAATAAAAAACCTTATTCTTGGAGAAACTGAGGAAACTATTGACAACAGTAGAACCGATCAAAAGTTGTATAATTCATAAAAGTTCCGATTTTGTTTTACCAATGCACGTCTTTCCTTCATTAAGATCATAGAACTAAATAGAACGGTAAATGAAAAATTTGATTAAAAAAACAAACTATAATTAAAATACAAAATTAAGCGTGATACAAAGTAAAATGAGAAATTTTCATTGTCAAGAAAATTCATTTAATTAATTAAACCGCGAAGCGGATTGTTACTGTTTGTTATAATTTTGTTTAGAAAAACGCTGTATGTAATTTGTTTTACAAATATGAAATCTATCAATATACTAATAATATGTTTCTTTTCTTTCCTCGTGCTAAAATAGTAACATAATATTTGTTCACAAAAAAGGAATAGGCAGAGTACACATTACTAATGAAGCCGATATATATAGAGAGATAGACACATTTTGTTATGTAAACATCCTTCGTAGCCGTTGATGGCTTAGATACTTTACTTTCATGTTTTACACTGATCATACCAGAGTTCGAATTTAACGCAAGTCGTTTTAAACTGTACAAATGTAATATGAATTTAAGGAAATTAGCATAACAGGAACGCATCACATAAATACTTGTTTAACACTCAGTAACATTAGCTTCATCTTGAATGTAATCTTTTCAAATGGCATAAAAGTGGTGCAATACTGTTTTGTTCTGCTGTTAATATTAACCATCGTTGGACAGCTGTTCGCTTTGTAGTATTAATAAAATGTTTCAGTTTGCATACTCAATGGTTTTACAGTTTTTTATGGTGAAATACAGACTAATCAGTCACCTATGTGTCATGAGTAAGTTGTTTTTATCTGTGATTGACATCTATCAAAAGACCATCTATGCCATCTCTTCCCAGAGTATTAACTGCAACATCTTTCTTATTCTTTCCCTTCCGATCCAGAGCAATTGTTGAAACATGGGTGGTTACTTTTAATATATCTAAAATAAAGATTCTTTTCTTTCCTCGCGTTGCTCCAGTTAAAATGTATAGCGTCTCCGTTGAATAGGCCTTCCCTTTTGATAAGCTTCTAGGGGTGACATCGACTGCAGACTGAAATGTAGACTAACATCAAATCTGTTACACAGATTGCTGTAAAAATGGTTGGATCTTTTTACCGCTCTAGAAAGTATCTGACTCGTGACGCAATCCTTTACCTGTATAAGAGCCAGATACGTCCTAAACTAGAGTACTGTTTCAACAATTAGGCAGGTTTGCTAAAACGAGAACTTAACTGCGTCAGTTTAAAAGAAACTCCACTCTCTTTCTTTTCAGAGATATTCAAAAGACGCCGACAGAATCTTCAAAGGTGTTTTATTTATTATTGTATTTGTTTATCCTTACACAATTATATGCTACATGTTAATAACAATTAAAGAATACACAATGCTATCTGTCAATCGGCACACGTATTGTTTTCATTATTTAAACTCTGTACCTATGAATAATCATTGCATAAATAGTATATGTTTTTAGCAGTTACAGAATTGTCTGTTGCACTTACATGTACTCATTAGCATATTGTCTCAGACATTAATTTAAATCGTAGATCAGTTAGTCTTTTTATCTGAAGACTGGTGACCCTTTTTTGCTCATCAAACAAAGTAGAATAGAACCGATCAAACGTTGTTCCATGTGGATTCATAAAAATTCCGAAAGTTAAATTTATTTAAAAAAAAAACTATAATTAAAATACAAAATTAAGCGATGTGCAAAGTAAAATGAGAAGTTTTCATTGTCAGGAAAATTCACTTAATTGATTAAACAACGAAGCGGATAGTTACTGTTTGTTATAATTTTGTTTTCAAAAACGCTTACTGTAAATTTTATTTTTACAAATATGAAATCTATCAATATACTAATACAATGTTTGGTTTTTGTTTCGTCGTGCTCAAATAGTAACGTAATATGTGTTTGCAAACAAAGTCAGCCGGATGAATACAGACGCATTTGCGCTACTACAAAATAGTTATCTAGAAAAAGTTGATGACATGTTAAATGCCTTGATTAAAACATATTTACCGTATGATAATTGTACTGTGTTGAATAAATATATTTTATATATTTATTAATACTTTTAATCAGCCAATACAAGGCAATTATATGTAAAAGACCAACTGTTATTATCATCTAGAAAAAAGCACACACATGTATACTATTAGCCTAGTCTTTATTTATCATGGTGTTGGCTAGATAACGCCCAGCGGAAATAAGTTCCCGATGGCCTTCCCTGCGGGGCATGTCACTACACAACTTTTTTATTGCGGTTATATGTTATAGTGGACATCCTAAGGGGGTACGCAGCAAGATATGTAGGTTAGTCAAGGGGCGTGTTTGTTGGATATGAGAAAACTATATTCACATAAGTAGCATCATCTCTATCGATGGGGCCGTAGTGGCGGAGCCCAGCGGGAATAAGGGCAGGGTCGCTTTTTTAAATAACCCTATGCTACCGTGTCTAAGGCGTAGACGCGGACTGGTAGATTCACATTCTAAACTATCAATTATTTAGTACAGGTCTGTATTCTCTCTGAGCGTATGCAATGTTCCGATGCCGGGATACACCCTATTAAATGTATTTCAGTGTTATTTCCTTATCTTAGGTTATTAACCTCTGGACCAGCATTTTATTTTTGTAATTCAGATATAAAGTACTCGATAGGTGTACGCGGGAATAATTGCATCACACCACATACACTTTTCTTTTTATGTGTTGCTTTGTTTAAAGTTGTAGCGATTCTTGTGTTTTCATAAACTTTCATTGAAAAAAGAATTAAAAAAGGAAAGAAAAAACTGCAAAAAATGAAAAGATAAAAAAGCAAATGTGTAGAGAGCAGTTTAGTCGAAAAGATGGAAAAGAAGGCGGACATTTTGTTTTGTTAGCATAATAAAAGTGGGCGGAGCTAAACAAAAACGCAAGACACTCTGTTTTCATTTTTTCTCCGTTTACTTTGAAACAACAACTGCCCCCACCCCGAAATTGATAGTATAAAAGAAAGAAAGGTTTTTGAAATTATCAAAGCGTTGTCGTCGAATCTTCTGTACGGACACAACTCACGAAGTTCGATCAGACCTAACAATTCAATGAAGATGCACAAATTCCTAAGTAAGTACAACCTTTTTTTCGAATAATTATTGTTCAATTTTAAAGTAGCGGCGCACATTTGTAACAATAATTAAATCCTAATAATATAATAATGATAAATACGATTCATAATTATTTCTTCCTTTTAGCTATCTTCTCTAATTTATTACTTGAAACAAGTGAGACTGAGTTTTCAATTTCGAAGTAAAAAGAACATTGACAGATGTCATTAACAGCAGACGAATAGTAAATAATAAGTAGACATTGTTTATTAGTTCTCAGTGTTGATGGGAAGAGTGACAGCAGTAAAATTATAGTGAGAACGTTTTTGCTACGACCTTTAAATGGTATGCTTTTGGGAGAATCAAAGATGGTGGGGCAAAAGTTTATTTAGTGTTTGCGGGTAAAAATAAAGTACTAATTTACTATAACACGCTTGAGTGAATAATCATAATATAAAGGTTAGTTTAGTAGCCTATGATGCATGTTGTTATTCTCCTATTTCTTGGCAAAGGAACAGAGAGAAATCATCTCAACTTTATATAGAATATATATATATATATATATTATTTTTTATTATTAAAACTGTGTTCTGCGGCTTCGATAGTCAAATTACATCACGTAGCTGCAATCAGTCCTGCATGCTAGTCCCAAGCCATCTGGTCTTGTCTTGCGCAAGTTGTCGTAGGCAATGAAGCTGTCTGGCTGTACGTAGTGGTCCTAGTCCTGCCTGCCTGAGGTCAGCACGTAGTGGGCCCAGCATATGTGTTTCAGTGCCGTCCTAGTCGCGGTTGGTAGGCTTACGAGCCAGTAACGGCAAAGTCTAGTGCCGTCTGTGCGGGAGGGTACTGGGCCCATTCGTAGGACATGACCTAACATAGACCATCTTTGTTCAGCGACTTTTGTGGAGATGGTTTTTTCGTTGCACAGCTCGTATAGTGCCTTGTTGCTGATCACTTTTTTCGGCCAGCAGTGACTTGTGATGGAACTGAGGGGTCTGCGGTGGCACGCATGCAGCTTGTCAAGCATGTTTTTTGTTATTGCCCAGCTGTTGCTATTGTAGAGCATGATGGACACGCAGTACGCGTTACAGAGACGGAGTCTAGTCTTTAACGGGATCTTGGTTCGTCGGCTCCAGAGTTTATGTAATGAATGAAACGCTACATTGCCATGTATACCGCGGATTGTGACGTCTGTAGTGCTGAACAGCATGGAGCCCAGGGTCTTGTTCTTGCGCCAGCTCTCATTTCGTTCATGAAGAGATTTTCCGTTTTCAGTTTCTCTGCCGCTATTGGCTGGAGCTGATTCACGGGCTTCTTTTCTACGTCGAGGAAATCGACGTCGTCTGCATACTCCATTTCTAATGGCAGACCCAAGCTGGAGACTGGTGGGTTGGGCCTGTTAGAGATTTCTTGGACGGATGAGAGTGCTGCAACTAGGTAGCAGGTGAAGAGCACCGGTGAGAGGTTGTCGCCCTGATGGGAGCCTATGGTGGTCTCAAATGTGTCAGACAGCTCGTTTTACACTCGGACTCTTAGCTTTGTCCCTGCTAACAGATATATTACAAGTCTTAA
The DNA here is from genome assembly GCA_963556195.1 of Sepiola atlantica. Classification (NCBI taxonomy): domain Eukaryota; kingdom Metazoa; phylum Mollusca; class Cephalopoda; order Sepiida; family Sepiolidae; genus Sepiola; species Sepiola atlantica. The sequence continues at coordinate 226,348,684 of OY744517.1, forward strand.
TTCGTCATCATTGCAGCCTGCATGCCGTAGGACATCTAGGATGCGGTGTCGCTTGATGGTATCAAAGGCTCGCGACATATCAATGCCCATCTTGTGAAAGTCCCGTTTCTTTGTCATCACTACTGAGGTGGGCATACGTTGTACCCATACAATGTCTGCGCAGCTTCTGCCTCTTTTGAAACCACTTGGTAAGGTCCCGTACAGCCGTCGATTTTGTCTCTGATGCGGCACAGTGTAATGATAGACAGGATATTTTCTTATGCTGTTCAGCAGGGCTATTTGCCGGAGGTTGTCTGGTGGTCCAGAGGGCTTATTTGGCTTGGGTAAGGTGATAAGTGTGCCTTCTCCTAGTGTCTCTATAGGTGTGTGGTGTTCGAAAAATAAGTTAATGATTTTAGCCAATGGGCGAGAAATATATATATATATATATATATATATATATATATATATATATATATATATATATATATATTAGTAGTCTGTTTACCAATGTACCTTTGGATGGAACTATTGGTATCTGTGCAGATTATCTTTACCTACGCCTCTTAAAATCTCCATAGTTTCCTGAACGAATTTTTGTTGAACTGATGGAACTTGCGACTGAATCAGTTTCCGTCAGGTTCAATAATGTAATGTATCGGCAAATTGATGGTATATCCATGGGCAGCCATTTTGGTCCATCGTTAGCCAACATTTTCGTTAGATTTTTGGAAAACAAATTATTTTCCAAAGTGACCAAATAAAACTATAAAAGAAAGATAAGTTGACATAAAGAACCGCTCGCACAAACAAAAGTTTTGTTCATTTAAGCCAAAAACAAAAACAGAAATTTATGAGTAGGCAATTTTATACTTAAAACCTTTAAGGTTTGAAAATCGTTTTTCAAATATTTACCGAGTAAAACGAACTTCCGTGTAAATTTCAACAACATTAAATTGTTGCTACCGATTCCATGGAAGCTCGTAATATCAGTTAATCTACCTGTTTTCCTTTTCACAGTAGGTATTCTCCATTTTTATTTGTGGAGCAGTGAGGGTATTCAAGTAAGACGTTTATTTTCTATTCTCTCTCTAACTTTCTCACTCTAGCTACCCTCTCCCGTATATATATATATATATATATATATATATATATATATATATATATATATATATATATATGTACATTTTGTTGGCAACATTTTCTAAATAAACGTGTTTACATTGTAGCAGCCAATAAACATTACAAAAATACGAACTTTTTCCTGCTCACATACGATTTATATAAGAATCCATCGATTTTTGTAAGTATATTTTTTCATGACGAATAAGATGTATTTACTTGACTCGAGACAGTTAAAAGAAACACAGATCGACATCGCTAAAAATGGTAGTGATAATGTGACTTATTTGCGTTCTCTCGTCATAACGTGACAAAAATAGTAATTAATCGGCACCACAATTTGCGCAACTCAAATAAGAAATTGATGTTTTGTAATTATTACACAATATATGTTAATCTTATAACCCTAAATAAACATGCACATTCGTTACACATGGTCCAATTTAAGTAATATTTCACTTCCCACAAATTATAAGTTAGACACATCGTAAAGCTTACCGTTGTCGAAACCAACATAAATAAACATTGACGCATCCTACAAGGAGTTGCTTTCAATGACATACGAAAGAATAGATAACAGCCCAGCCCGAAACAAGTAATCTTTTCCATAACCGGTTTGTGATGGATGGATCCTTCTACACTGTGGCAATTTCTATTTTTCTTCAACTCGTGCCTGAACTAAGTTGTCTATTCGTTACACATGATCTACTTTCAGTCTAATTTGAATACACACGGGTGCAGAGTTAGACACATCGTAAGTTCTTACTGTTGTGGAAAATCCACTAACATAAATAAACATTGACGTATTCGGAAAGGCGATGCTTTCAATGACGGACGAAATAATAGATAGCAGCCAGGCACGAAACAAGTAATATTTTCCATAATCGGTCAGTGAAAGAACATATTCTTCTACACTGTAGCAATTTCTATTTTTTAAAACTCAGATGGGTTGGTAAATATTGTCCGATGTTTCCTATCTGCGTTCTCTCAGATGTTAACAATTTTTTATCTGTTATTTTCTTTTACTTTCGGGCAATGCCGGGCGCCTGGTCTAGCTACTGTATATATATATATATATATATATATATATATATATATATATATATATATATATATATATATATATATAACAGTTCGTAGTTTTTCTTACGGACAAGTCTGAAACAACTTAGTGAAACAGAGAAAAGTAGGTTCGTACTTTATAACGGGAATTAACAAAAATCACTTTGTAGAATCATCTTGCTTTTTTCCGACTTTTCAAAATATTCGTTTTGAAGTTAATTCGTCAATAGAATACTTTTTAATACTTTTAGGTAACGATGGAGATTCTTTTTTTAGAAAAAACACTTTGCTTGTTTAAATTTAATACTTTAATTTCTTGCCTTTTTTTTTCAACAAAGAACTCGAAAGTCATTTTTTTTTCACAAATTTCAACACTTAAAATTTGAGACAAACACCAAAGTTTTCGTTGCTGAAGTTTGTATGCAACTCACGTTTGGTTCATTTTCGTGATTTTAGTCGATTCAAATCGTTTTAAATGAAAAATGTGAACTGAATAAATTCAAATGACATGTCTCCACGTTTGTGGAATGTAGATTTTGAACTTTTCACCGTTAATTGAACAGATTTTCAGTTGTATTAATTGTAAAGGCTGGCGACATGGTCTATATCAGATTCCACAATAAATAGAAGTGAAGTTATCGCCAAAAGTATGACTTTTATTTTCTGTGACCTTGACATTTACTTTTAACTTAATTTCACGAAATTAAATCAGTTCTAAGTTAGACCATGACGAAAATTTTGATCAAATAAAAATAGGGAAGTTAAGTGGGGTCAAATTTTAAGTCTATACCTCTTTGTAACGGATGTATAAATGTAGGCCAACTTGTATCCGTATCCCAAGACAATTGAATGCTGTGACAAATTCGACGTAAAACATAACCTCCTTGGGTGAGGTAACAAAATGCATGCGATCGACTCATTCCCAGGTAGATGATTCTGGCTTGTCTGTTTTACAGCACATCAAGCTATTTCATCCATTTTATGACGAATCAAAATAAGTATAGTTACGTTTACATGTAGGGTGGGCAAAAATAAGGGTCCTATTTTTAAAAATTCATAACTTTTTTATTTATTGATTTAAAAAAAAATTTTTTTTTAGAATAAGTAAAGGACCCCTTCCGAAGCAAGCATGAGCCGTATTAGCCCTAAGGAACGTACCCTCATTTAGAAAACATTATTTTTGCTTAAAAAACTCAAAACAGTGTAAAAAACAATACTTTAGTGTTTGTAAGTTTTAAGAAGTGTTTTTCGGCTAAAATTTGTTTTGTTTATTTCGAAAAATCTCGGAAGGGTCAGTCTACACACACATAAAGTTTGGTGAGTTTAACTTTTATTTTGTGGAAGTTATTCAAATTCAAGTTATTCAAATTTAAATATAGGACCCTTATTTTGACCCACCCTATATGTGTCATCTTCTTCATTTATCTTCCAGCTCTGAACAGTTCCGTGTGGCTGCTCGTTTCTACGTTCATTTTACTGGACAATGTGTTCGCTTCACCAATGATGAACGGAATCCCTCCTGACCTCAACAGAGAAGGCGAGATAAACCTAATCAGGACCAAGAGATCGGTAACAATCGCTATAATATAGATTTAAGTATCGATTATATTCCAGCAATTATTCTATCGTTCAGTCATTCTTTGATTATATTAGTATATGTAATAATAGTGTACACGGGTGAAATCAAAATTATTTTGTCATTCTCTATGTAACTCCCACACTCACTTAATATACGTCCGATATCTGATCCCTATAACTTCGCTGCCCAACTGAATACACGCCAACACAATCTGCCTCTTAGCAGACACATTTAAACAATAGTCGCACGTCAACATAAAAAAAACAACAACTGACATGTCCAAATAAAGTTCGCCATGACAAACCTTTCGAAGTAACGCTCACGTGAACGCTAGGGACGCGGAAAAGTCAACAGCGGCGTTAGCTGCAGGGGCTCATCTTGTAAATAAATGTCCTGAAAAATACAGCTTTGCCATATTTGATATAGCCTAGAACTGAATATTGGAGATGTAAATACGGAAGCTTAAACTCTTGATAGAATGTAAATAAAGCAATAAACGGAAAGTAAGGACATGTGTGGAATTTTGCGTACGTCACGGGGAAATTAAACAATGGTCGCGTCTACCAAAACACAAAAACTGCCAGAATGTCTAAGTTAGAAACGAATTAAAGCGCAAATAATGTGGAAAAATCAACAACAATGTAAGATTCAGGTTATCATCTCGATACATAAAATAACCTGGAAAATGCAGCTTTTCAATATTTGATATAGCTCAAAACTAAATACGAAAAATGTGAATACCGAGCCTTTATACACTTGAAAGTGTGTCGATCTTTAAAGTAAGCAGTAACTCATTTCCTACCATATATATATATATATATATATATATATATATATATATATATATATATATATATATATATATGTATATATATATATATATATATGTATATATATATATATATGTATATATATATGTATATATATATATGTATATATGTATATATATATGTATATATGTATATATATATATGTATATATATGTATATATATATATATATATATATATATATATATATATATATATATATATATATATATATATATATATGAATAAAAATGGGGAAAAATTATCCGACGGAATAAAGAATGAAAAGGAAAGCCAAAGACTATGTTATTTATGTATGCATCAACATTTACGAAGACAAACCAAATAATCTATCGTCAAAATAGAAAGATCAATATATTGGATTGTTCAATAAACTCAAAACACTACGGGTGAAAATTAAAGCTATACAATTTAAAATATACATTAAATCACCCGAAGTAAATAAACGAGGAGGGATCTCATAATACTTAAAAACAAGGAAGGAATCTTCGTTCCTTGTGTTTGAACTTATAATGATTTCGTAAATATTGTAAGTTGACAAGTTTATTTTAATCATTCAGTATATATATATATATATATATATATATATATATATATATATATATATATATATATATATATTTATATATATATATATATATATATATATATATATATTTACTTCAACAGTGTTCGATACGTAAGTAGAGCTAGATAGTAATTTATGAAAACATTTATGGCTATTCAGCTACACAGAGGTGCTGCGTTTTATCCGCGGAGGAATCATCAGGCTAAAATGCATGGTGTCAGTTTTGCAGAGTGTAGCTTAATTGCCATAAATATATTTTCATTACTTACTATATATATATATATATATTTATATATATATAGTATTCGTAATAATATCATCTATATATGTACATACATATACTATACATATATATATATACATACACACATACATATATATGTATATATATAAATATACATATATATATATATATGCATATATATATATATATATATATATATATATATATATATATATATGTGTGTGTAGGTATAGTATTTGTTGAATTTGGATTTTAGAGGACTTTGTTGTAGTCAGCAAGAAAGTAGTTTCGGTGTAATGTGTTCCACAGATGAAAAGCTCTAGGAAAATGTTTTTGGAAATTATAATATATATATATATATATATATATATATATATTTTTTTTTGGGGGGGGGAGGGTAGAATGAGATTAAGCAAATATAAAAACGAGAGAAAACGATTAAAAAGAAATTAATTAATGTACTGAACCGGTTTTCGTCCACACTCATCAGAGTAAAATGTGGAAGTGATTGAATACGACTTAAACCTATAAAAAAATGAGGGGATATTTTTACGGGATGAAATTTATAAGTTGTCCTCTTCCATTGGCGAAATTTTAAGACATTTTCGTTCGCTATGGAAATTTTGTAAAAACAACTTATCTTTCTTTGATTACATCCGTTTCTCCCGGTATATTTTTTCACTTGATCAACGTGGCTTTGCTGTGTCTAATGCCAACCACCATAAAACACTTCGGTTTCTTATTTTGAAGAGATTTGGTCGTTCTACGACTAACTTAAAAAATATCCTTAATCTTTCAACATACCAATTGACGGACACTGAGCAATTTGTATTGTCTCATGGCTTGGAATTCTGTATTCCACACATATCCATCAAACGTGAGGACATCTTTTCGGAATTTGAAGTTTTATTTTCACAAATTTCAAAATTGTTCTCGTCTTCAGTCGACCAGCCCTTAGCGTTGAAGACAAGACTTAATGATCTTGCCTACGCTTATGCAGGTACTCCCATTGACCGCTCTAATTTCATTGGCAAAATGAACATTTTCTTGCCATTAAATCTCTGCGGTCAAATCAGTCACTTATCATTACTAAACCAGATAAGGGTTCGGGAGTAGTGATTCTGGATTATGCCGATTATGTGGCAAAAATGATGGTGATCTTGGATGACGTCGATAAATTTAAAAGACTCGGACCTGTTAATACGCATGACAAGACCCTTTCCATTGAAACTAATTTTCAAAAAAGATTGCTTAAATTAGTTAAGAAAGGTGTTCTTCCTGGAAAAATATACGATATAATCCGACCAATAGGGTATATAAGACCTCGTCTTTACGGCCTACCAAAAACGCATAAGGAAAATATACCCGTAAGACCGATTCTCTCTATGGTCGGGTCGGTTCAGCATCAGTTAGCTAAATGGTTGGCTGAATTGCTTCAACCTGTGCTTGAAGTATATTCGGCCAACTGTATTAAAGATTCGTTCACTTTTGCTGAATATATACGTAATTGCCCTTTTTCTGCTGAGAATAAGTTTATGTGTTCTTTCGACATCAGCAGTTTATTTACATGCGTTCCCTTACAAGAAACCATCGATATTTGTGCTGATGTTTTATATCGCGGTTTCTCAGTTGGTCCTATTATCTCTGAGGAGGTCTTCGTAGAACTGATGTGGTTTGCTACCATGTCTGTCGAATTCAGTTTTGATAATGTCATGTATCAGCAAATCGACGGCATTTCTATGGGGTCACCCCTTGGTCCTGCGTTGGCCAATATCTTTGTAGGTTTTCACGAGCATAATCTTTTGGCCCGTATCAATAAACCACTTACTTATTTTCGATACGTAGATGATACATTTTGCGTGTTTAACAATGAGTCAGATTCCATATTATTCCTTAATGCACTCAATCAATTACACCCAGCCTTAAAGTTCACTTGTGAGAAGGAACACAACTCCACCCTTCCTTTTCTGGATGTATTAGTGCATAAATCTGATTCATTGTTTTTAACATCTGTTTTCCGCAAACCTACATTTACTGGTTTATATTGTCACTGGGACTCTTTTTGTCCCATACAAAGAAAAATAAATCGTATTAAATGTTTGGTTCATCGTGCTTTAAAGATTTGCTCTGAATCCCTGATTGATTCGGAGATTGAATTTATCAAAGAGGTGCTCGTTGAAAATAGGTACCCTCTCGATATTGTTAATTCTTATATCGTTACTAAGATCGCTCATTTTAACAAGCCTAAACTTTTTGGTCCTCTAAAATGCTCGACGTACCTCATATTACCTTGGTTGGGTAATATTAGCATAACATTTGCTAATCAAATTTCTGTAGCTGTGCGTCGGTGTTACCAGGCATCTAATCATAGAATTGTTTTTTCTGCTCGACCTTTGCTCAAATCTATTCATAAGGATGTTCTCCCACCTCAACATATCAGTAATATTATTTATCTATTTAAATGTCAGTGCGATGCCGTATACGTGGGAAGAACAGTGCAAAGGTTTGAATCCAGAATCAAACATCACATCCCCCTGCCATACGCCAGAGCCGACTAAATAATTTAAATAATTTAGTTAATACATCCGGGTCTGCTATTGCTGCCCATCTCATAAATAGCGCCGAATGTGCGTCGACGTACACTAGTGACTGTTTTTCTGTCATAAGTAGATCGCATTCTCTATTCCACCTCAAAGTCCTGGAAGCCATATATATCAAGTCAATCAAACCTTCCCTTTGTAAGCAGAAGGAATGGCTTTTAGGACTTAATGTGATCAACTTATGACTCTCCTCCCCATAATTTATTTAATTTTTATTTATTTTTTTTTTTCTCCTAAACTTGTCACTAGTTTTCATTACAGCTTTTTTTTAGGTTTTAGTCGTATTCAATCACTTCCACGTTTTACTCTGATAAGTGTGGACGAAAACCGGTTCAGTACATTAATTAATTTCTTTTTAATCGTTTTCCCTCGTTTTTATATTTGTTTAATCTCATTCTACCCTCCCAAAAATGTCCCAAACGTCCGTATTCCTCGCCGTTATCAAATTTTGTACCACGAAAAATTTATTTATATATATATATATATATATATAAAAATATATATATATATATATATATCTTGATTATTTTTATATTAATAAAATAGTTATATACAGACACATGTTTCGCCGTTACTAGGGCTCATCAGCGTGGCTGACAATTTAGATTTACCGTTTTACTTGATCTGAGTCAGCTTTATTCAGTCTGCTACTTAGATTCGACTCCGCTTTATTCTGCGAATTAGATTTGAGTCAGATTTATTTAGCGACATAGATTTGAGTCAGCTTTATTCCGTAATTAGGATTTTAGTCAGTTTTTTTCTGCTAGTTAGATTCGAGTCAGCTTCATTCTGCCATTTGGATTTGAGTCAGCTTTATTGTGCGACTTAGATGTTAATCAGCTTTATTGTGCGATTTGATTTAAGTCAGCGTTATTTTGTGACTTGAATTTGAATTAGGTTTATTCTGCTAATTAGAATACTGGTATGTGTGTTAGTCGAGTATCTATTTTTAGAAAGGTTCTCTAAAATGGAAGTAATCATAAATAAGGAAGGTTACTTTACATTAATTATTACAATAACGATTATGCATCTAAAATATCAGCTGACATTTTAGCAAAAGAGACGTCATCGTTTTATGGAAATCTGACTTTTATAATTGCGGATGACCCACACAAGCCACAATCATTCGACATCTCTAAAAACATCTAGCGAGTTCGGCGAAGATTATGAAATGCTCATATTAGTAACTGCCGCTCAGATATATATATATATATATATATATATATATATATATATTTATACATATATATATATATGTATATATATATACATATATACATATATATATATTTATATATATATATATATACATATATATATATATGACCATATATATATATTTCTATATATACATATATATATATATATTTATATATATACATATATATATATATTTATATATACATATATATATATATATATTTATATATATTCATATATATATTTATATATATACATATATATATATATATATTTATATATATACATATATATATATATTTATATATACATATATATATTTATATATATACATATATATATATTTATATATATACATATATATATTTATATATATACATATATATATATGTATATATATATACATATATATATATATTTATATATATACATATGTATTTATATATATACATATATATATATTTGTATATATACATATATATATATATATATATTTATATATACATATATATATATATATATATATATATATATATATATATATATATATATATATATATATTGCATACGATACTAAAATATCCATGACAATATTTCTATTTCCAGTGCATAGGACATCGTAAATACTGCGAGAATAATAACACGAATTGCTGTGCTGGTTATCACTGTCAGCCCTGTAATGGTTGGGCAAGGTCATGCTGGTGGGCAGGCCATCAATGCCTGATTCAGCGGTAACGTGATTCAGTGTAATCGCTGCGAAACATTTGAATTTTTGCCAAAATTAGAAGGTTCCAGTTTGCTGCGTCACGACATTCTTGTACGAATTGTTTTTACTGATAAAACAGAAAATAAAAAACAAAAACATGTTCGCTTTTTTCATTTCAACTATTTTTCAGATGCGGACAAACTTCTATGAAATATTTTGCAGAAGAGATCCGCCCCATCCAATAAAATATACACACACTCCCATCTCAAAATACAGACAAAATGCGGGAGAAAACGTCTTATTATTTATTCAAGAAAATGTAATCCATTCATGTATGGAATATCTTTTCTCACATTTCTTCTACCACATAAACTTACACAGATAGTGTTACACCGGCCGTTCTTACACAGGAGAAACAACACCGGTAGTCACTATAAATAGTGCGAGTCACCAGAGACACAGAAGAAAAGCACAGTCTTGTAACTGTCTAGCAAAGGGCTAGTCACTTTCTTACTTTATTAATACACTTGTTAAGCCAACCCTTGACTTGACTTCCTTTATTTCTTATTTACTGTTGGACAACTTCACAACAGATTGGCGACGAGGAATCGAAACGATTTCTCTGCAAAAAACATCCCCCAAAGTGGTTCGCAAGATCTTCACGAAAAAAAACCCATCTTCGTCAGATATTTGGATTCGCAAGGATTAACAGCAAATTAACTACTGAGTAGTTAAGCGAAAAAAAAGAAGAAAAAAAACACAAACTCAAAACTTGCTACCAAAAATCGAAAACTAGAAAACGCGAAAGACATTTTCAATTATTGAAATACTTGAATACACTGATACCTTTATTTTTCTCGGTTCAAGTTCACTGACTCGTTAAGATGAATGTTATCCGCGTCAACTATTACAGATATTGTGTAGGTTTGTCGTTATTATTAAGACAACATCTGATATTTGAGCAAAATCCGGATTGACTATTTATTAAAACGGTCTACCACAGAATTGGCCGAGAACAAAGAACGGACAGTTACAAAATATATTCGCGCAAGTCATTTGTGCTTCTAACAAAGAATTGTTAAATAAGCAAGTTGCATTTTGGCAAAATGAAAACGGGTTAAAAAGATTTCCCATAAAACTAGTCTTATTAGGCTTATAGCGACGGACTTGGTTTTGTAAAACTACGTATATACATAAAAAAAATTCTTAGTTTTGTTTTTCAAACAAAAGAACTGGGATTGATTTTTTTTATTAAGGAATAATATCTTTCTTGCTTTGTGTATTAGTTGAGCAAACTAATTATATTAAGCACGTTGTGGGGAAAACTGATGTATTTTTACAAGTGTAAATTGTGTGGTGCATAATTTGAATTCGTGTATGATGGACACTGAATTCAAAGATTTTCTTTTTCAATTACTTAAATTCCCAATGGAACAAAATGTTGCGTTACAAAGACAGCAAGTTGAACAACAAATGGAACTTCAAAGAAAACAAGTTGAAATTGAGGAGAAATTTAAAAGAGAGTCGTTGGAACAGCAAAAAGCCCGAAGAAAAATGCATGCTGAACGAGAAAAAAGATTCCAAGAAAAACTGCTACAACAGCAGACACACTTCGAAGAACTCTTGATAAAAACACAGGATAGACAGAGAACATTTCTGGAGGCAACACAGTTAACGAAAGCAAAGTAGAATCATAATGCATTCTCCCAGACGGCGGTGTGGAGCGCTGTCAAAATTTTCAATTATAATCCAGAAGACGATGTCACTTTTGCTCACTTCTATAGAAGATATGAGGATATTTTTGTATCGGACTGCAGTACATGGACAGACTCTAAACAAGTAAGATTTTTACTAAGAAAATTAGGAGCTGCCGCGCATACAAAGTTCGTGAATTGTATCCTTCCAAAAAAGACCAGTGAGTCGAACTTTCTAGGAGGCAGTTACTTTACTAACAGAACTGTTTTCTACAAAAACCTCTCTTTTCCACAGGAGATATAAGTGTATAAATGTCACTAGAAGAGAGGAAGACAACTATATTAGGTATGCAAGTATAGTAAATAAACTTTGCGACGATTTTAAATTAGAGGAATTATCATCGGATAATTTTAAAAGTCTAATATTCTTGCAAGGTCTGGTCTTAAATAAAGACTCTGAAATCAGACGTCGGAAATGAGCCATGTCAAACAATACAAAACTTAGCGGAAGACTGTGAACGTTTTGTTGCGTTGAAACAGGACAGTCGTGACATAGAGGAAAACGGAGTGTCGCACATCAAAAAAATCCATCAGAAGAAAAAATTGACTTCAATGAATAACCAGAGAAAAAAACATGGAAAAGATCCACCTGGACCGTGTTGGAGGTGGGGAGATAATCATTGGTACAATGAGTGTCCCTACATATTCAAACAATGTGACAACTGCCACCAGAAAGGACATAAGGCATCACGTTGTAGGAAAAAATCTGGTAGAAAGACAGCCATTAAACTGACAAAAATTGAACCTGAAGAACAAAATATCCGGAAATATGTACAGGTCAAAATTCTTAAAAGAAAAGTAAGACTACAGCTTGATAGTGGGTCTGACATTTCCATCATTAATGTACAGACATGGAAGAAGCTTGGGAGACCCACTATGATCAAATCACCAAAAACGGCGAGAAGCGTCAGTGGTGAAAAAATAACCTTCGAAGGGGAATTATTGACGAATATTTCTTTCCAGAATAAGACCGTAAAAGCCAACATTTTTGTTATGCGAACATCGAATAACCTTTTTGGAACTGATCTGATTGAAAAGTTTAGCCTATGGAATCTGACTTTAACCTCCTTTTGCAAAAACGTTGAGGATTTGAATGTGGAGGCAGAAAAACTCGAGAGGGAATTAAAAGAGAATTTTCCAGACGTATTTTCAGGCGGTCCTGGAAGGTGTACAGAAGTGGTAGCAAAGTTTGAAGTCAAAACAAATGAACTACCTGTGCTCAGAATGAAAAGTAATGTTCCATACGCGGCTATGGAGCAAATAGACGAGGAATTAGAAAGACTCGAGAACATGGCTGTCATTTCAAAAATTGATCACATTGAGTGGGCTTCACCTACAGTTTATGTTAAGAAAAAGAACAAGGAGATACGCGTTTGTGCCGACTTTTCCACAGGCCTGAACAAGGCATTAAAAGATCACCAGTACCCTCTTCCAAGCCCTGAAGAAATATTTGCGAAACTGAGTGGAGGAAAATATTTTTCTAAAATCGACCTCAGCGACGCTTATCTTCAAATCCTTGTCGATGAGGAGTGTTCAAAACTGCAATGCATCAATACCCATAAAGGAATATACAAATTTAACCGACTTCCTTTTGGAGTCAAGGTCGCCCCTGCGATTTTGCAACAAATTAGGGACATGATGTTAAATGGGATTAATTTCGCAGTAGGGTACCTGGACGATGTTTTAATAAACAGCGTTAGCAAAGAACAACACAACACTCATGTAAACCAAGTATTCAAAAAAATCCAGGATTATGGGTTTAAAATCAAAGATGAGAAATGTACTTTTTTCATGGAAAATATAAAATACTTAGGGCAAATACTCGATTAGCAAGGAAGAAGGTTAGACCCAGATAGGGCAATGGCGATAAAGAACATGCCTGCTCCAGAAAATACTGCATCCCCACAAAGCTTCTTAGGGTTGGCGAATTACTACAATGTGTTCGTACCAAACATGCATAAACTAAGATCACCCTTAAATGAACTGTTAAAGAAGGACCAAAAATGGGTCTGGACGCAAGAGTGCGAAGAAGCGTTTCAGAAAATTAAAGATATCTTAACGTCTGACTTGTTTCTGACACATTATAATCCCAAGCGTGATATTTTAGTTGCAAGCGATGCCAGCAACTATGGTATAGGAACATGCATATTGCACAAAATGGATGATGGAAAATTAAAACCCATAGCCCATGCATCCCGTACACTTCTACCAGCCGAAAAAAAATACTCTCAAATTGAGAAAGAGGCGCAAAGCATTATATTCGCGGTAAAGAAATTTCATCGTTTCCTGCACGGTAGACAATTTCTGTTACAAACAGACCCCAAACCATTATTAACGATTTTCGGATCGAAAAAGGGACTACCACAACACACTGCGAATAGACTCCAAAGATTGGGTACCATTCTTCTTAACTACAATTTTCAAATGGAGTATGTACCATCTAAGAAATTTGGTCAAGCAGACGGGTTATCAAGGTTTATACCTAAGCAGACAGAACCATTGGATGATATGGTGATAGCAGCCATTCAAGCGGAACCTGAAGTAAAAGATACGTTATGTGACACAATAAGAGAACTTCCAGTAACGCTTGATGAGATTAAAAGTAAGGCAGAGGTGGATAAATTTATCATAAGCACGAAAGAAAAAATCAGCAATAGCAAACTAGATGATGGAATTTATTCAATTTGCGACAACGTCCTGTTATATAGCGACAGGGTTGTAATTCCTATGACATTACAGAAAAGAATGCTCAAGGAATTCTATGTAGGACATCATGGATGCAGTGTTTGATACTTTTCAGGTGCCCATACCAGAGACTGCTCCTTAGATTAGGAGATCAAAAAGAAAACGGAAATCGACTGAGTTGATGATGGTGATTCCCAAACTAAAACGTTATTAATCCCCAGAGGGAATATTTTCAAAGGAGGGGGGGGTTACACCGGCCGTTCTTACACAGGAGAAAAATACACCGGTTGTCACTATAAATAGTGCGAGTCACCAGAGAAACAGAAGACAAAGCACAGTCTTGTAACTGTCTAGCCAATTGCTTGTCACTTTCTTACTTTGTTAATACACTTGTTAAACCAACCCTCGACTTGACTTCCTGTATTTATTATTTACCGTTGGACAACTTCACAACAGATAGCTTTACACTATTTCCCGATGCTTTCCAAAGTGGTATTTATTCTGCATTTTTACGGTGAGAAATTATTATTTAATTGACCTTTACATGGAGACCTTGACTCTAATCTTAATAATGGCCTGGACCCTAACGCTAACGTAACCCTAACTTGACTCAGGTGTAGTCAGAATTAACCAAGTAGATGAAAAGTGTATGCGCACACTACAAATGGCTGCCGGCTATGTATTTTCCTTTTATGAATTATATCTTCTTTACATGACAATATGTACGTCGATTGTTTTAAAATATATACGTGCGTTAACCTCTGAAAAGGAGGTTATGTTTTCGGTCGAGTTTATTTGTTCTTTATGGACTATGATTTTGTGTGTACAGCCTAGTGTACACATCGCATTATCAATTGTCACCGAACTTGGTTAAAACACCGGCCATGGTCTAACTTAAATGTGATTTTAATTTAGATAAACTACGTACAGCTGTAAAGTAAAACAGTTGACAGTTTATTATTATTATTAATATAATTTTTATCATTATTATTATTGTTATTATCATTATTATTGACATATTTATTTTTTTATCATTAAGACTCGTTACAAATAATGCTGTATGTCTTATCTGAGTTTGACCTTGAACTTTCGGCCAATTACAGAATAAAGCCCTGCATTAGAATGTGGTTCACTCTATCGTTGTCAGATAACAAGTATGCAATCTAACGAAGTAGTTCGGTTCTAATTGTTGTGTTGTTATTATTATAATTATTGTTCGTCTCATTATTATTATTATTATTATTATTATTATTATTATTATTATTAGTAGTAGTAGTAGTAGTAGTAATAGTAGTATTATGGTTATTTTTTCTACTTGCTAAACGGTTCGCAATTAATAACGAATCAGTAGATTAGCATCCGAGTTCGCTCAGTTTACTTAAGATTTGGACTTTTACCATCATCCCTCCATCATCCCTCCATTAGAACATCTTACTTAAGATCTTGTCTGTTTACATCATCCCTTAATTAAATAATGTTACTTAAAACTTCTGCTGTTAACATAATCTCCGCATTATATGATTTCACATAAGATTTCGACTTGTACATCATCCATGCGTTATAAAATGTTACTTAAAATTTCGCCTGTTAACATCATGTCTTTATAAAATAATGTTACTTTAAATTTCGACTGCTTACCTCATACGTAAATTATATAATTTTTACTTACGATTTCGACAGTTTATATCATCTCTTCCGTATATGATTTGACTTGAGGTTTCGACTGGTAACATATTTCCTCATTATATAATTTGACTAAGGATTCCGACTGTTAACATAATTTCTTCATTATATAATTTGACTTAAGGTTCCGACTGTTAACATAATTTCTTCATTATATAATTTGACTTAAGATTTCGACTGTGAACATAATTTTTTCATTATATAATTTGACTTAAGGTTCCGACTGTTAACATAATTTCTTCATTATATAATTTGACTTAGGATTTCGACTGTTAACATAATTTCTTCATTATATAATTTGACTTAAGGTTCCGACTGTTAACATAATTTCTTCATTATATAACTTGACTTAAGGTTCCGACTGTTAACATAATTTCTTCATTATATAATTTTACTTAGGATTTCGACTGTGAACATCATTTCTTCATTATATAATTTGACTTAGGATTTCGACTGTGAACATAATTTCTTCATTATATAATTTGACTTAGGATTTCGACTGTTAACATAATTTCTTCATTATATAATTTGACTTAGGATTTCGTCTGTTAACATCATTTCATCATTATATAATTTGACTTAGGATTTCGACTGTTAACATAATTTCTTCATTATATAATTTGACTTAGGATTTCGACTGTGAACATCATTTCATCATTATATAATTTGACTTAGGATTTCGACTGTGAACATAATTTCTTCATTATATAATTTTACTTAGGATTTCGACTGTTAACATCATTTCTTCATTATATAATTTGACTTAGGATTTCGACTGTGAACATCATTTCATCATTATATAATTTGACTTAGGATTTCGACTGTTAACATCATTTCATCATTATATAATTTGACTTAGGATTTCGACTGTGAACATCATTTCTTCATTATATAATTTGACTTAGGATTTCGACTGTTAACATCATTTCTTCATTATATAATTTGACTTAGGATTTCGACTGTTAACATCATTTCATCATTATATAATTTGACTTAGGATTTCGACTGTGAACATCATTTCATCATTATATAATTTGACTTAGGATTTCGACTGTGAACATCATTTCTTCATTATATAATTTGACTTAGGATTTCGACTGTGAACATCATTTCTTCATTATATAATTTGACTTAGGATTTCGACTGTGAACATCATTTCTTCATTATATAATTTGACTTAGGATTTCGACTGTGAACATCATTTCATCATTATATAATTTGACTTAGGATTTCGACTGTGAACATAATTTCTTCATTATATAATTTGACTTAGGATTTCGACTGTTAACATCATTTCATCATTATATAATTTGACTTAGGATTTCGACTGTGAACATCATTTCTTCATTATATAATTTGACTTAGGATTTCGACTGTTAACATCATTTCTTCATTATATAATTTGACTTAGGATTTCGACTGTGAACATCATTTCTTCATTATATAATTTGACTTAGGATTTCGACTGTTAACATAATTTCTTCATTATATAATTTGACTTAGGATTTCGTCTGTTAACATCATTTCATCATTATATAATTTGACTTAGGATTTCGACTGTTAACATAATTTCTTCATTATATAATTTGACTTAGGATTTCGACTGTGAACATCATTTCTTCATTATATAATTTGACTTAGGATTTCGACTGTGAACATCATTTCATCATTATATAATTTGACTTAGGATTTCGACTGTGAACATAATTTCTTCATTATATAATTTGACTTAGGATTTCGACTGTTAACATCATTTCATCATTATATAATTTGACTTAGGATTTCGTCTGTTAACATAATTTCATCATTATATAATTTGACTTAGGATTTCGACTGTTAACATCATTTCATCATTATATAATTTGACTTAGGATTTCGACTGTGAACATCATTTCTTCATTATATAATTTGACTTAGGATTTCGACTGTGAACATCATTTCTTCATTATATAATTTGACTTAGGATTTCGACTGTGAACATCATTTCTTCATTATATAATTTGACTTAGGATTTCGACTGTGAACATCATTTCATCATTATATAATTTGACTTAGGATTTCGACTGTGAACATAATTTCTTCATTATATAATTTGACTTAGGATTTCGACTGTTAACATCATTTCATCATTATATAATTTGACTTAGGATTTCGACTGTGAACATCATTTCTTCATTATATAATTTGACTTAGGATTTCGACTGTTAACATCATTTCTTCATTATATAATTTGACTTAGGATTTCGACTGTGAACATCATTTCTTCATTATATAATTTGACTTAGGATTTCGACTGTTAACATAATTTCTTCATTATATAATTTGACTTAGGATTTCGACTGTGAACATCATTTCTTCATTATATAATTTGACTTAGGATTTCGACAGTTTACATAATTTCTTCATTATATAATTTGACTTAGGATTTCGACTGTGAACATCATTTCTTCATTATATAATTTGACTTAGGATTTCGACTGTTAACATCATTTCTTCATTATATAATTTGACTTAGGATTTTGACTGTGAACATCATTTCTTCATTATATAATTTGACTTAGGATTTCGTCTGTTAACATAATTTCATCATTATATAATTTGACTTAGGATTTCGACTGTAAAGATCATTTCATCATTATATAATTTGACTTAGGATTTCGACTGTTAACATAATTTCTTCATTATATAATTTGACTTAAGATTTCGACTGTGAACATCATTTCTTCATTATATAATTTGACTTAGGATTTCGACTGTGAACATCATTTCTTCATTATATAATTTGACTTAGGATTTCGTCTGTTAACATAATTTCATCATTATATAATTTGACTTAGGATTTCGACTGTTAACATCATTTCATCATTATATAATTTGACTTAGGATTTCGACTGTGAACATCATTTCTTCATTATATAATTTGACTTAGGATTTCGACTGTTAACATCATTTCTTCATTATATAATTTGACTTAGGATTTCGACTGTTAACATCATTTCATCATTATATAATTTGACTTAGGATTTCGACTGTTAACATAATTTCTTCATTATATAATTTGACTTAGGATTTCGACTGTGAACATCATTTCTTCATTATATAATTTGACTTAGGATTTCGACTGTGAACATCATTTCTTCATTATATAATTTGACTTAAGATTTCGACTGTGAACATCATTTCATCATTATATAATTTGACTTAGGATTTCGACTGTGAACATCATTTCTTCATTATATAATTTGACTTAGGATTTCGACTGTTAACATCATTTCTTCATTATATAATTTGACTTAGGATTTCGACTGTGAACATAATTTCTTCATTATATAATTTGACTTAGGATTTCGACTGTGAACATCATTTCTTCATTATATAATTTGACTTAGGATTTCGACTGTGAACATCATTTCTTCATTATATAATTTGACTTAGGATTTCGACTGTGAACATCATTACTTCATTATATAATTTGACTTAGGATTTCGACTGTGAACATCATTTCTTCATTATATAATTTGACTTAGGATTTCGACTGTTAACATCATTTCTTCATTATATAATTTGACTTAGGATTTCGACTGTTAACATCATTTCATCATTATATAATTTGACTTAGGATTTCGACTGTTAACATAATTTCTTCATTATATAATTTGACTTAGGATTTCGACTGTGAACATCATTTCTTCATTATATAATTTGACTTAGGATTTCGACTGTGAACATCATTTCTTCATTATATAATTTGACTTAGGATTTCGACTGTGAACATCATTTCATCATTATATAATTTGACTTAGGATTTCGACTGTGAACATCATTTCTTCATTATATAATTTGACTTAGGATTTCGACTGTTAACATCATTTCTTCATTATATAATTTGACTTAGGATTTCGACTGTGAACATAATTTCTTCATTATATAATTTGACTTAGGATTTCGACTGTGAACATCATTTCTTCATTATATAATTTGACTTAGGATTTCGACTGTGAACATCATTTCTTCATTATACAATTTGACTTAGGATTTCGACTGTGAACATCATTTCTTCATTATATAATTTGACTTAGGATTTCGACTGTTAACATCATTTCATCATTATATAATTTGACTTAGGATTTCGACTGTGAACATCATTTCTTCATTATATAATTTGACTTAGGATTTCGACTGTTAACATCATTTCTTCATTATATAATTTGACTTAGGATTTCGACTGTTAACATCATTTCATCATCATATAATTTGACTTAGGATTTCGACTGTTAACATAATTTCTTCATTATATAATTTGACTTAGGATTTCGACTGTGAACATCATTTCTTCATTATATAATTTGACTTAGGATTTCGACTGTGAACATCATTTCTTCATTATATAATTTGACTTAGGATTTCGACTGTGAACATCATTTCATCATTATATAATTTGACTTAGGATTTCGACTGTGAACATCATTTCTTCATTATATAATTTGACTTAGGATTTCGACTGTTAACATCATTTCTTCATTATATAATTTGACTTAGGATTTCGACTGTGAACATCATTTCTTCATTATATAATTTGACTTAGGATTTCGACTGTGAACATCATTTCTTCATTATATAATTTGACTTAGGATTTCGACTGTGAACATCATTTCTTCATTATATAATTTGACTTAGGATTTCGACTGTGAACATCATTTCTTCATTATATAATTTGACTTAGGATTTCGACTGTGAACATCATTTCTTCATTATATAATTTGACTTAGGATTTCGACTGTTAACATCATTTCATCATTATATAATTTGACTTAGGATTTCGACTGTTAACATAATTTCTTCATTATATAATTTGACTTAGGATTTCGACTGTGAACATCATTTCTTCATTATATAATTTGACTTAGGATTTCGACTGTGAACATCATTTCTTCATTATATAATTTGACTTAGGATTTCGACTGTGAACATCATTTCATCATTATATAATTTGACTTAGGATTTCGACTGTGAACATCATTTCTTCATTATATAATTTGACTTAGGATTTCGACTGTTAACATCATTTCTTCATTATATAATTTGACTTAGGATTTCGACTGTGAACATCATTTCTTCATTATATAATTTGACTTAGGATTTCGACTGTGAACATCATTTCTTCATTATATAATTTGACTTAGGATTTCGACTGTGAACATCATTTCTTCATTATATAATTTGACTTAGGATTTCGACTGTGAACATCATTTCTTCATTATATAATTTGACTTAGGATTTCGACTGTTAACATCATTTCTTCATTATATAATTTGACTTAGGATTTCGACTGTTAACATCATTTCATCATTATATAATTTGACTTAGGATTTCGACTGTTAACATAATTTCTTCATTATATAATTTGACTTAGGATTTCGACTGTGAACATAATTTCTTCATTATATAATTTGACTTAGGATTTCGACTGTGAACATCATTTCTTCATTATATAATTTGACTTAGGATTTCGACTGTGAACATCATTTCATCATTATATAATTTGACTTAGGATTTCGACTGTGAACATCATTTCTTCATTATATAATTTGACTTAGGATTTCGACTGTTAACATCATTTCTTCATTATATAATTTGACTTAGGATTTCGACTGTGAACATAATTTCTTCATTATATAATTTGACTTAGGATTTCGACTGTGAACATCATTTCTTCATTATATAATTTGACTTAGGATTTCGACTGTGAACATCATTTCTTCATTATATAATTTGACTTAGGATTTCGACTGTGAACATCATTTCTTCATTATATAATTTGACTTAGGATTTCGACTGTGAACATCATTTCTTCATTATATAATTTGACTTAGGATTTCGACTGTTAACATCATTTCTTCATTATATAATTTGACTTAGGATTTCGACTGTTAACATCATTTCATCATTATATAATTTGACTTAGGATTTCGACTGTTAACATAATTTCTTCATTATATAATTTGACTTAGGATTTCGACTGTGAACATCATTTCTTCATTATATAATTTGACTTAGGATTTCGACTGTGAACATCATTTCTTCATTATATAATTTGACTTAGGATTTCGACTGTTAACATAATTTCTTCATTATATAATTTGACTTAGGATTTCGACTGTGAACATAATTTCTTCATTATATAATTTGACTTAGGATTTCGACTGTGAACATCATTTCTTCATTATATAATTTGACTTAGGATTTCGACTGTTAACATCATTTCATCATTATATAATTTGACTTAGGATTTCGACTGTGAACATCATTTCTTCATTATATAATTTGACTTAGGATTTCGACTGTGAACATCATTTCTTCATTATATAATTTGACTTAGGATTTCGACTGTGAACATCATTTCTTCATTATATAATTTGACTTAGGATTTCGACTGTGAACATCATTTCTTCATTATATAATTTGACTTAGGATTTCGACTGTGAACATCATTTCTTCATTATATAATTTGACTTAGGATTTCGACTGTTAACATCATTTCTTCATTATATAATTTGACTTAGGATTTCGACTGTGAACATAATTTCTTCATTATATAATTTGACTTAGGATTTCGACTGTGAACATCATTTCTTCATTATATAATTTGACTTAGGATTTCGACTGTGAACATCATTTCTTCATTATATAATTTGACTTAGGATTTCGACTGTGAACATCATTTCTTCATTATATAATTTGACTTAGGATTTCGACTGTGAACATCATTTCTTCATTATATAATTTGACTTAGGATTTCGACTGTGAACATCATTTCATCATTATATAATTTGACTTAGGATTTCGACTGTTAACATAATTTCTTCATTATATAATTTGACTTAGGATTTCGACTGTGAACATCATTTCTTCATTATATAATTTGACTTAGGATTTCGTCTGTTAACATCATTTCATCATTATATAATTTGACTTAGGATTTCGACTGTTAACATCATTTCATCATTATATAATTTGACTTAGGATTTCGACTGTGAACATCATTTCTTCATTAAATAATTTGACTTAGGATTTCGACTGTTAACATCATTTCTTCATTATATAATTTGACTTAGGATTTCGACTGTGAACATAATTTCTTCATTATATAATTTTACTTAGGATTTCGACTGTGAACATCATTTCTTCATTATATAATTTGACTTAGGATTTCGACTGTGAACATCATTTCATCATTATATAATTTGACTTAGGATTTCGACTGTGAACATAATTTCTTCATTATATAATTTGACTTAGGATTTCGACTGTTAACATCATTTCATCATTATATAATTTGACTTAGGATTTCGTCTGTTAACATAATTTCATCATTATATAATTTGACTTAGGATTTCGACTGTTAACATCATTTCATCATTATATAATTTGACTTAGGATTTCGACTGTGAACATCATTTCTTCATTATATAATTTGACTTAGGATTTCGACTGTGAACATAATTTCATCATTATATAATTTGACTTAGGATTTCGACTGTGAACATCATTTCTTCATTATATAATTTGACTTAGGATTTCGACTGTTAACATCATTTCGTCATTATATAATTTGACTTAGGATTTCGACTGTTAACATAATTTCTTCATTATATAATTTGACTTAGTATTTCGACTGTGAACATCATTTCATCATTATATAATTTGACTTAGGATTTCGTCTGTTAACATAATTTCATCATTATATAATTTGACTTAGGATTTCGTCTGTTAACATAATTTCTTCATTATATAATTTGACTTAGGATTTCGACTGTTTACATAATTTCTTCATTATATAATTTGACTTAGGATTTCGACTGTTAACATAATTTCTTCATTATATAATTTGACTTAGGATTTCGACTGTTTACATAATTTCATCATTATATAATTTGACTTAGGATTTCGACTGTGAACATAATTTCTTCATTATATAATTTGACTTAGGATTTCGACTGTTAACATAATTTCATCATTATATAATTTGACTTAGGATTTCGACTGTGAACATAATTTCTTCATTATATAATTTTACTTAGGATTTCGACTGTGAACATCATTTCTTCATTATATAATTTGACTTAGGATTTCGACTGTTAACATCATTTCTTCATTATATAATTTGACTTAGGATTTCGACTGTGAACATCATTTCTTCATTATATAATTTGACTTAGGATTTCGACTGTGAACATCATTTCTTCATTATATAATTTGACTTAGGATTTCGACTGTGAACATCATTTCTTCATTATATAATTTGACTTAGGATTTCGTCTGTTAACATAATTTCTTCATTATATAATTTGACTTAGGATTTCGACTGTGAACATCATTTCTTCATTATATAATTTGACTTAGGATTTCGTCTGTTAACATAATTTCTTCATTATATAATTTGACTTAGGATTTCGACTGTGAACATCATTTCATCATTATATAATTTGACTTAGGATTTCGACTGTGAACATAATTTCATCATTATATAATTTGACTTAGGATTTCGACTGTTAACATCATTTCTTCATTATATAATTTGACTTAGGATTTCGACTGTTGACATAATTTCTTCATTATATAATTTGACTTAGGATTTCGACTGTGAACATCATTTCATCATTATATAATTTGACTTAGGATTTCGTCTGTTAACATAATTTCATCATTATATAATTTGACTTAGGATTTCGTCTGTTAACATAATTTCTTCATTATATAATTTGACTTAGGATTTCGACTGTGAACATCATTTCTTCATTATATAATTTGACTTAGGATTTCGACTGTTAACATAATTTATTCATTATATAATTTGACTTAGGATTTCGACTGTGAACATCATTTCTTCATTATATAATTTGACTTAGGATTTCGACTGTGAACAACATTTCTTCATTATATAATTTGACTTAGGATTTCGACTGTGAACATCATTTCTTCATTATATAATTTGACTTAGGATTTCGACTGTTAACATAATTTCTTCATTATATAATTTGACTTAGGATTTCGACTGTGAACATCATTTCTTCATTATATAATTTGACTTAGGATTTCGACTGTCAACATCATTTCTTCATTATATAATTTGACTTAGGATTTCGACTGTTAACATCATTTCTTCATTATATAATTTGACTTAGGATTTCGACTGTTAACATAATTTCATCATTATATAATTTGACTTAGGATTTCGACTGTGAACATAATTTCATCATTATATAATTTGACTTAGGATTTCGACTGTTAACATAATTTCTTCATTATATAATTTGACTTAGGATTTCGACTGTGAACATCATTTCTTCATTATATAATTTGACTTAGGATTTCGACTGTGAACATCATTTCTTCATTATATAATTTGACTTAGGATTTCGACTGTGAACATCATTTCTTCATTATATAATTTGACTTAGGATTTCGACTGTTAACATCATTTCTTCATTATATAATTTGACTTAGGATTTCGACTGTGAACATAATTTCTTCATTATATAATTTGACTTAGGATTTCGACTGTGAACATCATTTCATCATGATATAATTTGACTTAGGATTTCGTCTGTTAACATAATTTCATCATTATATAATTTGACTTAGGATTTCGTCTGTTAACATAATTTCATCATTATATAATTTGACTTAGGATTTCGACTGTGAACATAATTTCATCATTATATAATTTGACTTAGGATTTCGACTGTTAACATAATTTCTTCATTATATAATTTGACTTAGGATTTCGACTGTTAACATAATTTCATCATTATATAATTTGACTTAGGATTTCGACTGTTAACATAATTTCATCATTATATAATTTGACTTAGGATTTCGACTGTTAACATAATTTCTTCATTATATAATTTGACTTAGGATTTCGACTGTTAACATAATTTCATCATTATATAATTTGACTTAGGATTTCGACTGTGAACATAATTTCATCATTATATAATTTGACTTAGGATTTCGTCTGTTAACATAATTTCATCATTATATAATTTGACTTAGGATTTCGACTGTTAACATAATTTCTTCATTATATAATTTGACTTAGGATTTCGACTGTGAACATAATTTCTTCATTATATAATTTGACTTAGGATTTCGACTGTTAACATAATTTCATCATTATATAATTTGACTTAGGATTTCGACTGTGAACATAGTTTCTTCATTATATAATTTTACTTAGGATTTCGACTGTGAACATAATTTCTTCATTATATAATTTGACTTAGGATTTCGACTGTGAACATAATTTCTTCATTATATAATTTGACTTAGGATTTCGACTGTTAACATAATTTCATCATTATATAATTTGACTTAGGATTTCGACTGTGAACATAATTTCTTCATTATATAATTTTACTTAGGATTTCGACTGTGAACATCATTTCTTCATTATATAATTTGACTTAGGATTTCGACTGTTAACATCATTTCTTCATTATATAATTTGACTTAGGATTTCGACTGTTAACATAATTTCTTCATTATATAATTTTACTTAGGATTTCGACTGTGAACATCATTTCTTCATTATATAATTTGACTTAGGATTTCGACTGTGAACATCATTTCTTCATTATATAATTTGACTTAGGATTTCGACTGTTAACATAATTTCTTCATTATATAATTTGACTTAGGATTTCGACTGTGAACATCATTTCTTCATTATATAATTTGACTTAGGATTTCGTCTGTTAACATAATTTCTTCATTATATAATTTGACTTAGGATTTCGTCTGTTAACATAATTTCTTCATTATATAATTTGACTTAGGATTTCGTCTGTTAACATAATTTCTTCATTATATAATTTGACTTAGGATTTCGTCTGTTAACATAATTTCTTCATTATATAATTTGACTTAGGATTTCGACTGTGAACATAATTTCATCATTATATAATTTGACTTAGGATTTCGACTGTGAACATCATTTCATCATTATATAATTTGACTTAGGATTTCGACTGTGAACATAATTTCTTCATTATATAATTTTACTTAGGATTTCGACTGTGAACATCATTTCTTCATTATATAATTTGACTTAGGATTTCGACTGTTAACATCATTTCTTCATTATATAATTTGACTTAGGATTTCGACTGTTAACATAATTTCTTCATTATATAATTTGACTTAGGATTTCGACTGTGAACATCATTTCTTCATTATATATTTTGACTTAGGATTTCGACTGTGAACATCATTTCTTCATTATATAATTTGACTTAGGATTTCGTCTGTTAACATAATTTCATCATTATATAATTTGACTTAGGATTTCGACTGTGAACATAATTTCTTCATTATATAATTTGACTTAAGATTTCGACTGTGAACATAATTTCATCATTATATAATTTGACTTAGGATTTCGACTGTGAACATCATTTCTTCATTATATAATTTGACTTAAGATTTCGACTGTGAACATAATTTCTTCATTATATAATTTGACTTAGGATTTCGACTGTTAACATAATTTCTTCATTATATAATTTGACTTAAGATTTCGACTGTTAACATAATTTCTTCATTATATAATTTGACTTAAGGTTCCGACTGTTAACATAATTTCTTCATTATATAATTTGACTTAGGATTTTGACTGTTTACATAATTTCTTTATTATATAATTTGACTTAGGATTTCGACTGTTAACATAATTTCATCATTATATAATTTGACTTAAGGTTCCGACTGTTAACATAATTTCTTCATTATATAATTTGACTTAGGATTTCGACTGTGAACATCATTTCTTCATTATATAATTTGACTTAGGATTTCGTCTGTTAACATAATTTCTTCATTATATAATTTGACTTAGGATTTCGTCTGTTAACATAATTTCTTCATTATATAATTTGACTTAGGATTTCGTCTGTTAACATAATTTCTTCATTATATAATTTGACTTAGGATTTCGTCTGTTAACATAATTTCTTCATTATAAAATTTGACTTAGGATTTCGACTGTGAACATAATTTCATCATTATATAATTTGACTTAGGATTTCGACTGTGAACATCATTTCTTCATTATATAATTTGACTTAGGATTTCGACTGTGAACATCATTTCTTCATTATATAATTTTACTTAGGATTTCGACTGTGAACATCATTTCTTCATTATATAATTTGACTTAGGATTTCGACTGTTAACATCATTTCTTCATTATATAATTTGACTTAGGATTTCGACTGTTAACATAATTTCTTCATTATATAATTTGACTTAGGATTTCGACTGTGAACATCATTTCTTCATTATATATTTTGACTTAGGATTTCGACTGTGAACATCATTTCTTCATTATATAATTTGACTTAGGATTTCGTCTGTTAACATAATTTCATCATTATATAATTTGACTTAGGATTTCGACTGTGAACATAATTTCTTCATTATATAATTTTACTTAAGATTTCGACTGTGAACATAATTTCATCATTATATAATTTGACTTAGGATTTCGACTGTGAACATCATTTCTTCATTATATAATTTGACTTAAGATTTCGACTGTGAACATAATTTCTTCATTATATAATTTGACTTAGGATTTCGACTGTTAACATAATTTCTTCATTATATAATTTGACTTAAGATTTCGACTGTTAACATAATTTCTTCATTATATAATTTGACTTAAGGTTCCGACTGTTAACATAATTTCTTCATTATATAATTTGACTTAGGATTTTGACTGTTTACATAATTTCTTTATTATATAATTTGACTTAGGATTTCGACTGTTAACATAATTTATTCATTATATAATTTGACTTAAGGTTCCGACTGTTAACATAATTGCTTCATTATATAATTTGACTTAAGATTTCGACTGTTAACATAATTTCTTCATTATATAATTTGACTTAAGGTTTCGACTGTTAACATAATTTCTTCATTATATATATTGACTTAGGATTTCGACTGTTAACATAATTTCTTCATTATATAATTTGACTTAAGATTTCGACTGTTAATATCATTTCTTTATTATATAATTAGACTTAAGATTTCGACTGTTTTCAATCATTTCATCATTATATATTTTCACTCAAGATTTCGACTGTTTACATCATTTCATCATCATATACTTTTCCATAAAGATTTCAACTGCTTTCATCATTCAATCATCATATAATTTTACTAAAGATTTCGTCTGTTTTCATCATCTCTGCATTATATTAGTAAACTTTAAATTTCGACCGTTTATATCATATCTGCATTATATAATTTCCACAAATATATCGACTGTTTGCATAATTTTTTCATCATACAATAGTCCTAAAGATTTTGACTGTTTACAAAATATCTCCATTATTCATCTCGACAATGATTTAACTAAGTTTTTGACTGTTTACATAATTTCTGCATTATATAATTTGACTTAATATTTCGGCTGTTTACATCATCTCTGCATCATATGATTTAACTAAAAAATCCATATGTTTAGTAATATCTACTTCATATGATTTTACTTGAGATTTTTATTTTTTACACCATCACTTTATTATATGATTTTACTTAACATTTGAATCGTTTTCATCATCTTTCCATTGTATGATTTAACACATCTTCATCATATGATGTAAGGTAAACATTTAGATGTTTTTATCATCTCTAAATTATATAATTGTACAATATATTTTTAGTACTTACATAATTTTAGAATTATATGATTTTTGAAGATTGCAACAATTCACATCATATGTGTAATATATGAATTAACTTTAGATTTCGACACTTAACATTCGATGTGCATTACATAAATTCTTTGAGTGCTTACATGATGCCAGTATTATATAAATTTACTTAATTCTTTGAGTGCTTACATGATGCCCGTATTATATAATTTTACTTTATTCTTTGAGTGCTTACATGATGCCAGTATTATATAATTTTACTTAATTCTTTGAGTGCTTACATGATGCCAGTATTATATAATTTTACTTAATTCTTTGAGTGCTTACATGATGCCAGTATTATATAATTTTACTTAATTCTTTGAGTGCTTACATAGTGCCCGTATTATATAATTTTACATAATTATTTGAGTGCTTACATGATGACAGTATTATATAATTTTACTTAATTCTTTGAGTGCTTACATGATGCCAGTATTATATAATTTTACTTAATTCTTTGAGTGCTTACATGATGCCCATATTATATAATTTTACTTTATTCTTTGAGTGCTTACATGATGCCAGTATTATATAATTTTACTTAATTCTTTGAGTGCTTACATGATGCCAGTATTATATAATTTTACTTAATTCTTTGAGTGCTTACATGATGCCAGTATTATATAATTTTACTTAATTCTTTGAGTGCTTACATGATGCCAGTATTATATAATTTTACTTAATTCTTTGAGTGCTTACATGATGCCCGTATTATATAATTTTACTTTATTCTTTGAGTGCTTACATGATGCCAGTATTATATAATTTTACTTAATTCTTTGAGTGCTTACATGATGCCAGTATTGTATAATTTTACTTAATTCTTTGAGTGCTTACATGATGCCAGTATTATATAATTTTACTTAATTCTTTGAGTGCTTACATGATGCCAGTATTATATAATTTTACTTAATTATTTGAGTGCTTACATGATGCCAGTATTATATAATTTTACTTAATTCTTTGAGTGCTGACATGATGCCCGTATTTTATAATTTTACTTAATTCTGTGAGTGCTTACGTGATGCCAGTATTATATAATTTTACTTGATTCTTTGAGTGCTTACATGATGCCAGTATTATATAAGTTTACTTTATCCTTTAAGTGCTTACATGATGCCAGTATTATATAATTTTACTTAATTCTTTGAGTGCCTACATGATGCCAGTATTATATAATTGTACTTAATTCTTTGAGTGCTTACATTGTGCCCGTATTATATAATTTTACTTAATTCTTTGAGTGCTTACATGATGCCAGTATTATATAATTTTACTTAATTCTTTGAGTACTTACATGATGCCAGTATTATATAATTTTACTTAATTTTTTGAGTGCTTACATGATGCCCGTATTATATAATTTTACTTAATTCTTTGAGTACTTACATGATGCCAGTATTATATAATTTTACTTAATTCTTTGAGTGCTTACATGATGCCCGTATTATATAATTTTACTTTATTCTTTGAGTGCTTACATGATGCCAGTATTATATAATTTTACTTAATTCTTTAAGTGCTTACATGATGCCAGTATTATATAATTTTACTTAATTCTTTGAGTGCTTACATTGTGCCCGTATTTTAAAATTTTACTTAATTCTTTGAGTGCTTACATGATGCCAGTATTATATAATTTACCTTTATTCTTTGAGTGCTTACATGATGCCAGTATTATATAATTTTACTTAATTCTTTGAGTGCTTACATGATGCCAGTATTATATAATTTTACTTAATTCTTTGAGTGCTTACATGATGCCAGTATTATATAATTTTACTTAATTCTTTGAGTGCTTACATGATGCCAGTATTATATAATTTTACTTAATTCTTTGAGTGCTTACATGATGCCCGTATTATATAATTTTACTTTATTCTTTGAGTGCTTACATGATGCCAGTATTATATACTTTTACTTAATTCTTTGAGTGCTTACATGATGCCAGTATTATATAATTTTACTTAATTCTTTGAGTGCTTACATGATGCCAGTATTATATAATTTTACTTAATTCTTTGAGTGCTTACATGATGCCAGTATTATATAATTTTACTTAATTATTTGAGTGCTTACATGATGCCAGTATTATATAATTTTACTTAATTCTTTGAGTGCTTACATGATGCCCGTATTATATAATTTTACTTTTTTCTTTGAGTGCTTACATGATGCCAGTATTATATAATTTTACTTAATTCTTTGAGTGCTGACATGATGCCCGTATTTTATAATTTTACTTAATTCTGTGAGTGCTTACGTGATGCCAGTATTATATAATTTTACTTGATTCTTTGAGTGCTTACATGATGCCAGTATTATATAAGTTTACTTTATCCTTTAAGTGCTTACATGATGCCAGTATTATATAATTTTACTTAATTCTTTGAGTGCCTACATGATGCCAGTATTATATAATTGTACTTAATTCTTTGAGTGCTTACATTGTGCCCGTATTATATAATTTTACTTAATTCTTTGAGTGCTTACATGATGCCAGTATTATATAATTTTACTTAATTCTTTGAGTGCTTACATGATGCCAGTATTATATAATTTTACTTAATTTTTTGAGTGCTTACATGATGCCCGTATTATATAATTTTACTTAATTCTTTGAGTACTTACATGATGCCAGTATTATATAATTTTACTTAATTCTTTGAGTGCTTACATGATGCCCGTATTATATAATTTTACTTTATTCTTTGAGTGCTTACATGATGCCAGTATTATATAATTTTACTGAATTCTTTGAGTGCTTACATGATGCCAGTATTATATAATTTTACTTAATTCTTTGAGTGCTTACATTGTGCCCGTATTTTATAATTTTACTTAATTCTTTGAGTGCTTACATGATGCCAGTATTATATAATTTTACTTTATTCTTTGAGTGCTTACATGATGCCAGTATTATATAATTTTACTTAATTCTTTGAGTGCTTACATGATGCCAGTATTATATAATTTTACTTTATTCTTTGAGTGCTTACATGATGCCAGTATTATATAATTTTACCTAATTATTTGAGTGCTTACATGATGCCAGTATTATATAATTTTACTTAATTCTTTGAGTGCTTACATGATGCCCGTATTATATAATTTTACTTAATTCTTTGAGTGCTTACATGATGCCAGTATTATATAATTTTACTTAATTCTTTGAGTGCTGACATGATGCCCGTATTTTATAATTTTACTTAATTCTGTGAGTGCTTACGTGATGCCAGTATTATATAATTTTACTTAATTCTTTGAGTGCTTACATGATGCCAGTATTATATAAGTTTACTTTATCCTTTAAGTGCTTACATGATGCCAGTATTATATAATTTTACTTAATTCTTTGAGTGCCTACATGATGCCAGTATTATATAATTTTACTTAATTCTTTGAGTGCTTACATTGTGCCCGTATTATATAAGTTTACTTAATTCTTTGAGTGCTTACATGATGCCAGTATTATATAATTTTACTTAATTCTTTGAGTGCTTACATGATGCCAGTATTATATAATTTTACTTAATTTTTTGAGTGCTTACATGATGCCCGTATTATATAATTTTACCTAATTCTTTGAGTACTTACATTATGCCAGTATTATATAATTTTACTTAATTCTTTGAGTGCTTACATGATGCCCGTATTATATAATTTTACTTTATTCTTTGAGTGCTTACATGATGCCAGTATTATATAATTTTACTTAATTCTTTAAGTGCTTACATGATGCCAGTATTATATAATTTTACTTAATTCTTTGAGTGCTTACATTGTGCCCGTATTTTATAATTTTACTTAATTCTTTGAGTGCTTACATGATGCCAGTATTATATAATTTTACTTAATTCTTTGAGTGCTTACATGATGCCAGTATTATATAATTTTACTTAATTCTTTGAGTGCTTACATGATGCCAGTATTATATAATTTTACATAATTCTTTGAGTGCTTACATGATGCTAGTATTATATAATTTAACTTAATTCTTTGAGTGCGTACATGATGCCAGTATTATATAATTTTACTTAATTCTTTGAGTGCTTACATGATGCCCGTATTATATAATTTTACATAATTATTTGAGTGCTTACATGATGCCAGTATTATATAATTTTACTTAATTCTTTGAGTGCTTACATGATGCCAGTATTATATAATTTTACTTAATTCTTTGAGTGCTTACATGATGCCCGTATTATATAATTTTACTTTATTCTTTGAGTGCTTACATGATGCCAGTATTATATAATTTTACTTAATTCTTTGAGTGCTTACATGATGCCAGTATTATATAATTTTACTTAATTCTTTGAGTGCTTACATGATGCCAGTATTATATAATTTAACTTAATTCTTTGAGTGCTTACATGATGCCAGTATTATATAATTTTACTTAATTCTTTGAGTGCTTACATGATGCCCGTATTATATAATTTTACTTTATTCTTTTAGTGCTTACATGATGCCAGTATTATATAATTTTACTTAATTCTTTGAGTGCTTACATGATGCCAGTATTATATAATTTTACTTAATTCTTTGAGTGCTTACATGATGCCAGTATTATATAATTTTACTTAATTCTTTGAGTGCTTACATGATGCCAGTATTATATAATTTTACTTAATTCTTTGAGTGCTTACATGATGCCAGTATTATATAATTTTACTTAATTCTTTGAGTGCTTACATGATGCTCGTATTATATAATTTTACTTTTTTCTTTGAGTGCTTACATGATGCCAGTATTATATAATTTTACTTAATTCTTTGAGTGCTTACATGATGCCAGTATTATATAATTTTACTTAATTCTTTGAGTGCTTACATGATTCCAGTATTATATAATTTTACTTAATTATTTGAGTGCTTACATGATGCCAGTATTATATAATTTTACTTAATTCTTTGAGTGCTTACATGATGCCCGTATTATATAATTTTACTTAATTCTTTGAGTGCTTACATGATGCCAGTATTTTATAATTTTACTTAATTCTGTGAGTGCTTACGTGATGCCAGTATTATATAATTTTACTTAATTCTTTGAGTGCTTACATGATGCCAGTATTATATAATTTTACTTAATTCTTTGAGTGCTTACATGATGCCAGTATTATATAAGTTTACTTTATCCTTTAAGTGCTTACATGATGCCAGTATTATATAATTTTACTTAATTCTTTGAGTGCCTACATGATGCCAGTATTATATAATTTTACTTAATTCTTTGAGTGCTTACATTGTGCCCGTATTATATAAGTTTACTTAATTCTTTGAGTGCTTACATGATGCCAGTATTATATAATTTTACTTAATTCTTTGAGTGCTTACATGATGCCAGTATTATATAATTTTACTTAATTTTTTGAGTGCTTACATGATGCCCGTATTATATAATTTTACTTAATTCTTTGAGTACTTACATTATGCCAGTATTATATAATTTTACTTAATTCTTTGAGTGCTTACATGATGCCCGTATTATATAATTTTACTTTATTCTTTGAGTGCTTACATGATGCCAGTATTATATAATTTTACTTAATTCTTTAAGTGCTTACATGATGCCAGTATTATATAATTTTACTTAATTCTTTGAGTGCTTACATTGTGCCCGTATTTTATAATTTTACTTAATTCTTTGAGTGCTTACATGATGCCAGTATTATATAATTTTACTTAATTCTTTGAGTGCTTACATGATGCCAGTATTATATAATTTTACTTAATTCTTTGAGTGCTTACATGATGCCAGTATTATATAATTTTACATAATTCTTTGAGTGCTTACATGATGCTAGTATTATATAATTTAACTTAATTCTTTGAGTGCGTACATGATGCCAGTATTATATAATTTTACTTAATTCTTTGAGTGCTTACATGATGCCCGTATTATATAATTTTACATAATTATTTGAGTGCTTACATGATGCCAGTATTATATAATTTTACTTAATTCTTTGAGTGCTTACATGATGCCAGTATTATATAATTTTACTTAATTCTTTGAGTGCTTACATGATGCCCGTATTATATAATTTTACTTTATTTTTTGAGTGCTTACATGATGCCAGTATTATATAATTTTACTTAATTCTTTGAGTGCTTACATGATGCCAGTATTATATAATTTTACTTAATTCTTTGAGTGCTTACATGATGCCAGTATTATATAATTTAACTTAATTCTTTGAGTGCTTACATGATGCCAGTATTATATAATTTTACTTAATTCTTTGAGTGCTTACATGATGCCCGTATTATATAATTTTACTTTATTCTTTGAGTGCTTACATGATGCCAGTATTATATAATTTTACTTAATTCTTTGAGTGCTTACATGATGCCAGTATTATATAATTTTACTTAATTCTTTGAGTGCTTACATGATGCCAGTATTATATAATTTTACTTAATTCTTTGAGTGCTTACATGATGCCAGTATTATATAATTTTACTTAATTCTTTGAGTGCTTACATGATGCCAGTATTATATAATTTTACTTAATTCTTTGAGTGCTTACATGATGCCTGTATTATATAATTTTACTTTTTTCTTTGAGTGCTTACATGATGCCAGTATTATATAATATTACTTAATTCTTTGAGTGCTTACATGATGCCCGTATTTTATAATTTTACTTAATTCTGTGAGTGCTTACGTGATGCCAGTATTATATAATTTTACTTAATTCTTTGAGTGCTTACATGATGCCCGTATTATATGAGTTTACTTTATTCTTTGAGTGCTTACATGATGCCAGTATTATATAATTTTACTTAATTCTTTGAGTGCTTACATGATGCCAGTATTATATAATTTTACTTAATTCTTTGAGTGCTTACATGATGCCAGTATTATATAATTTTACTTAATTCTTTGAGTGCTTACATGATGCCAGTATTATATAATTTTACTTAATTCTTTGAGTGCTTACATGATGCCCGTATTATATAATTTTACTTTATTCTTTGAGTGCTTACATGATGCCAGTATTATATAATTTTACTTAATTCTTTGAGTGCTTACATGATGCCAGTATTATATAATTTTACTTAATTCTTTGAGTGCTTACATGATGCCAGTATTATATAATTTTACTTAATTCTTTGAGTGCTTACATGATGCCAGTATTATATAATTTTACTTAATTATTTGAGTGCTTACATGATGCCAGTATTATATAATTTTACTTAATTCTTTGAGTGCTTACATGATGCCCGTATTATATAATTTTACTTTTTTCTTTGAGTGCTTACATGATGCCAGTATTATATAATTTTACTTAATTCTTTGAGTGCTGACATGATGCCCGTATTTTATAATTTTACTTAATTCTGTGAGTGCTTACGTGATGCCAGTATTATATAATTTTACTTGATTCTTTGAGTGCTTACATGATGCCAGTATTATATAAGTTTACTTTATCCTTTAAGTGCTTACATGATGCCAGTATTATATAATTTTACTTAATTCTTTGAGTGCCTACATGATGTCAGTATTATATAATTGTACTTAATTCTTTGAGTGCTTACATTGTGCCCGTATTATATAATTTTACTTAATTCTTTGAGTGCTTACATGATGCCAGTATTATATAATTTTACTTAATTCTTTGAGTGCTTACATGATGCCAGTATTATATAATTTTACTTAATTCTTTGAGTGCTTACATGATGCCCGTATTATATAATTTTACTTAATTCTTTGAGTACTTACATGATGCCAGTATTATATAATTTTACTTAATTCTTTGAGTGCTTACATGGTGCCCGTATTATATAATTTTACTTTATTCTTTGAGTGCTTACATGATGCCAGTATTATATAATTTTACTTAATTCTTTAAGTGCTTACATGATGCCAGTATTATATAATTTTACTTAATTCTTTGAGTGCTTACATTGTGCCCGTATTTTATAATTTTACTTAATTCTGTGAGTGCTTACATGATGCCAGTATTATATAATTTTACTTTATTCTTTGAGTGCTTACATGATGCCAGTATTATATAATTTTACTTAATTCTTTGAGTGCTTACATGATGCCAGTATTATATAATTTTACTTAATTCTTTGAGTGCTTACATGATGCCAGTATTATATAATTTTACTTAATTATTTGAGTGCTTACATGATGCCAGTATTATATAATTTTACTTAATTCTTTGAGTGCTTACATGATGCCCGTATTATATAATTTTACTTAATTCTTTGAGTGCTTACATGATGCCAGTATTATATAATTTTACTTAATTCTTTGAGTGCTGACATGATGCCCGTATTTTATAATTTTACTTAATTCTGTGAGTGCTTACGTGATGCCAGTATTATATAATTTTACTTAATTCTTTGAGTGCTTACATGATGCCAGTATTATATAAGTTTACTTTATCCTTTAAGTGCTTACATGATGCCAGTATTATATAATTTTACTTAATTCTTTGAGTGCCTACATGATGCCAGTATTATATAATTTTACTTAATTCTTTGAGTGCTTACATTGTGCCCGTATTATATAAGTTTACTTAATTCTTTGAGTGCTTACATGATGCCAGTATTATATAATTTTACTTAATTCTTTGAGTGCTTACATGATGCCAGTATTATATAATTTTACTTAATTTTTTGAGTGCTTACATGATGCCCGTATTATATAATTTTACTTAATTCTTTGAGTACTTACATTATGCCAGTATTATATAATTTTACTTAATTCTTTGAGTGCTTACATGATGCCCGTATTATATAATTTTACTTTATTCTTTGAGTGCTTACATGATGCCAGTATTATATAATTTTACTTAATTCTTTTAAGTGCTTACATGATGCCAGTATTATATAATTTTACTTAATTCTTTGAGTGCTTACATTGTGCCCGTATTTTATAATTTTACTTAATTCTTTGAGTGCTTACATGATGCCAGTATTATATAATTTTACTTAATTCTTTGAGTGCTTACATGATGCCAGTATTATATAATTTTACTTAATTCTTTGAGTGCTTACATGATGCCAGTATTATATAATTTTACATAATTCTTTGAGTGCTTACATGATGCTAGTATTATATAATTTAACTTAATTCTTTGAGTGCGTACATGATGCCAGTATTATATAATTTTACTTAATTCTTTGAGTGCTTACATGATGCCCGTATTATATAATTTTACATAATTATTTGAGTGCTTACATGATGCCAGTATTATATAATTTTACTTAATTCTTTGAGTGCTTACATGATGCCAGTATTATATAATTTTACTTAATTCTTTGAGTGCTTACATGATGCCCGTATTATATAATTTTACTTTATTCTTTGAGTGCTTACATGATGCCAGTATTATATAATTTTACTTAATTCTTTGAGTGCTTACATGATGCCAGTATTATATAATTTTACTTAATTCTTTGAGTGCTTACATGATGCCAGTATTATATAATTTAACTTAATTCTTTGAGTGCTTACATGATGCCAGTATTATATAATTTTACTTAATTCTTTGAGTGCTTACATGATGCCCGTATTATATAATTTTACTTTATTCCTTGAGTGCTTACATGATGCCAGTATTATATAATTTTACTTAATTCTTTGAGTGCTTACATGATGCCAGTATTATATAATTTTACTTAATTCTTTGAGTGCTTACATGATGCCAGTATTATATAATTTTACTTCATTCTTTGAGTGCTTACATGATGCCAGTATTATATAATTTTACTTAATTCTTTGAGTGCTTACATGATGCCCGTATTATATAATTTTACTTAATTCTTTGAGTGCTTACATGATGCCAGTATTTTATAATTTTACTTAATTCTGTGAGTGCTTACGTGATGCCAGTATTATATAATTTTACTTAATTCTTTGAGTGCTTACATGATGCCAGTATTATATAAGTTTACTTTATCCTTTAAGTGCTTACATGATGCCAGTATTATATAATTTTACTTAATTCTTTGAGTGCCTACATGATGCCAGTATTATATAATTTTACTTAATTCTTTGAGTGCTTACATTGTGCCCGTATTATATAAGTTTACTTAATTCTTTGAGTGCTTACATGATGCCAGTATTATATAATTTTACTTAATTCTTTGAGTGCTTACATGATGCCAGCATTATATAATTTTACTTAATTTTTTGAGTGCTTACATGATGCCCGTATTATATAATTTTACTTAATTCTTTGAGTACTTACATTATGCCAGTATTATATAATTTTACTTAATTCTTTGAGTGTATTCATGATGCCCGTATTATATAATTTTACTTTATTCTTTGAGTGCTTACATGATGCCAGTATTATATAATTTTACTTAATTCTTTAAGTGCTTACATGATGCCAGTATTATATAATTTTACTTAATTCTTTGAGTGCTTACATTGTGCCCGTATTTTATAATTTTACTTAATTCTTTGAGTGCTTACATGATGCCAGTATTATATAATTTTACTTAGTTCTTTGAGTGCTTACATGATGCCAGTATTATATAATTTTACTTAATTCTTTGAGTGCTTACATGATGCCAGTATTATATAATTTTACATAATTATTTGAGTGCTTACATGATGCTAGTATTATATAATTTAACTTAATTCTTTGAGTGCGTACATGATGCCAGTATTATATAATTTTACTTAATTCTTTGAGTGCTTACATGATGCCCGTATTATATAATTTTACATAATTATTTGAGTGCTTACATGATGCCAGTATTATATAATTTTACTTAATTCTTTGAGTGCTTACATGATGCCAGTATTATATAATTTTACTTAATTCTTTGAGTGCTTACATGATGCCCGTATTATATAATTTTACTTTATTCTTTGAGTGCTTACATGATGCCAGTATTATATAATTTTACTTAATTCTTTGAGTGCTTACATGAGTCTAGTATTATATAATTTTACTTAATTCTTTGAGTGCTTACATGATGCCAGTATTATATAATTTAACTTAATTCTTTGAGTGCTTACATGATGCCAGTATTATATAATTTTACTTAATTCTTTGAGTGCTTACATGATGCCCGTATTATATAATTTTACTTTATTCTTTGAGTGCTTACATGATGCCAGTATTATATAATTTTACTTAATTCTTTGAGTGCTTACATGATGCCAGTATTATATAATTTTACTTAATTCTTTGAGTGCTTACATGATGCCAGTATTATATAATTTTACTTAATTCTTTGAGTGCTTACATGATGCCAGTATTATATAATTTTACTTAATTCTTTGAGTGCTTACATGATGCCAGTATTATATAATTTTACTTAATTCTTTGAGTGCTTACATGATGCCCGTATTATATAATTTTACTTTTTTCTTTGAGTGCTTACATGATGCCAGTATTATATAATTTTACTTAATTCTTTGAGTGCTTACATGATGCCCGTATTTTATAATTTTACTTAATTCTGTGAGTGCTTACGTGATGCCAGTATTATATAATTTTACTTAATTCTTTGAGTGCTTACATGATGCCAGTATTATATAAGTTTACTTAATCCTTTTAGTGCTTACATGATGCCAGTATTATATAATTTTACTTAATTCTTTGAGTGCCTACATGATGCCAGTATTATATAAGTTTACTTAATTCTTTGAGTGCTTGTATTGTGCCCGTATTATATTATTTTACTTAATTCTTTGAGTGCTTACATGATGCCAGTATTATATAATTTTACTTAATTCTTTGAGTGCTTACATGATGCCAGTATTATATAATTTTACTTAATTTTTTGAGTGCTTACATGATGCCCGTATTATATAATTTTACTTAATTCTTTGAGTACTTACATGATGCCAGTATTATATAATTTTACTTAATTCTTTGAGTGCTTACATGATGTCAGTATTATATAATTTTACTTAATTCTTTGAGTGCTTACATGATGCCAGTATTATATAATTTTACTTAATTCTTTGAGTGCTTACATGATGCCAGTATTATATAATTTTACTTAATTCTTTGAGTGCTTACATGATGCCAGTATTATATAATTTTACTCAATACTTTGAGTGCTTACATTGTGCCCGTATTTTATAATTTTACTTAATTCTTTGAGTGCTTACATGATGCCAGTATTATATAATTTTACTTAATTCTTTGAGTGCTTACATGATGCCCGTATTATATAATTTTACTTTATTCTTTGAGTGCTTACATGATGCCAGTATTATATAATTTTACTTAATTCTTTGAGTGCTTACATGATGCCAGTATTATATAATTTTACTTAATTCTTTGAGTGCTTACATGGTGCCCGTATTTTATAATTTTACTTAATTCTTTGAGTGCTTACATGATGCCAGTATTATATAATTTTACTTAATTCTTTGAGTGCTTACATGATGCCAGTATTATATAATTTTACTTAATTCTTTGAGTGCTTACATGATGCCCGTATTATATAATTTTACTTAATTCTTTGAGTGCTTACATGATGCCAGTATTATATAATTTTACTGAATTTTTTGAGTGCTTACATGATGCCCGTATTATATAATTTTACTTAATTCTTTGAGTGCTTACATGATTCCAGTATTATATAATTTTACTTAATTCTTTGAGTGCTTACATGATGCCAGTATTATATAATTTAACTTAATTCTTTGAGTGCTTACATGATGCCCGTATTATATAATTTTACTTTATTCTTTGAGTGCTTACATGATGCCCGTATTATATAATTTTACTTAATTCTTTGAGTGCTTACATTGTGCCCGTATTATATAAGTTTACTTAATTCTTTGAGTGCTTACATGATGCCAGTATTATATAATTTTACTTAATTCTTTGAGTGCTTACATGATGCCAGCATTATATAATTTTACTTAATTTTTTGAGTGCTTACATGATGCCCGTATTATATAATTTTACTTAATTCTTTGAGTACTTACATTATGCCAGTATTATATAATTTTACTTAATTCTTTGAGTGCTTTCATGATGCCCGTATTATATAATTTTACTTTATTCTTTGAGTGCTTACATGATGCCAGTATTATATAATTTTACTTAATTCTTTAAGTGCTTACATGATGCCAGTATTATATAATTTTACTTAATTCTTTGAGTGCTTACATTGTGCCCGTATTTTATAATTTTACTTAATTCTTTGAGTGCTTACATGATGCCAGTATTATATAATTTTACTTAGTTCTTTGAGTGCTTACATGATGCCAGTATTATATAATTTTACTTAATTCTTTGAGTGCTTACATGATGCCAGTATTATATAATTTTACATAATTATTTGAGTGCTTACATGATGCTAGTATTATATAATTTAACTTAATTCTTTGAGTGCGTACATGATGCCAGTATTATATAATTTTACTTAATTCTTTGAGTGCTTACATGATGCCCGTATTATATAATTTTACATAATTATTTGAGTGCTTACATGATGCCAGTATTATATAATTTTACTTAATTCTTTGAGTGCTTACATGATGCCAGTATTATATAATTTTACTTAATTCTTTGAGTGCTTACATGATGCCCGTATTATATAATTTTACTTTATTCTTTGAGTGCTTACATGATGCCAGTATTATATAATTTTACTTAATTCTTTGAGTGCTTACATGAGTCTAGTATTATATAATTTTACTTAATTCTTTGAGTGCTTACATGATGCCAGTATTATATAATTTAACTTAATTCTTTGAGTGCTTACATGATGCCAGTATTATATAATTTTACTTAATTCTTTGAGTGCTTACATGATGCCCGTATTATATAATTTTACTTTATTCTTTGAGTGCTTACATGATGCCAGTATTATATAATTTTACTTAATTCTTTGAGTGCTTACATGATGCCAGTATTATATAATTTTACTTAATTCTTTGAGTGCTTACATGATGCCAGTATTATATAATTTTACTTAATTCTTTGAGTGCTTACATGATGCCAGTATTATATAATTTTACTTAATTCTTTGAGTGCTTACATGATGCCAGTATTATATAATTTTACTTAATTCTTTGAGTGCTTACATGATG
Organism: Sepiola atlantica; assembly: GCA_963556195.1. Classification (NCBI taxonomy): domain Eukaryota; kingdom Metazoa; phylum Mollusca; class Cephalopoda; order Sepiida; family Sepiolidae; genus Sepiola; species Sepiola atlantica. The sequence continues at coordinate 226,392,510 of OY744517.1, forward strand.
CCCGTATTATATAATTTTACTTTTTTCTTTGAGTGCTTACATGATGCCAGTATTATATAATTTTACTTAATTCTTTGAGTGCTTACATGATGCCCGTATTTTATAATTTTACTTAATTCTGTGAGTGCTTACGTGATGCCAGTATTATATAATTTTACTTAATTCTTTGAGTGCTTACATGATGCCAGTATTATATAAGTTTACTTAATCCTTTTAGTGCTTACATGATGCCAGTATTATATAATTTTACTTAATTCTTTGAGTGCCTACATGATGCCAGTATTATATAATTTTACTTAATTCTTTGAGTACTTACATGATGCCAGTATTATATAATTTTACTTAATTCTTTGAGTGCTTACATGATGTCAGTATTATATAATTTTACTTAATTCTTTGAGTGCTTACATGATGCCAGTATTATATAATTTTACTTAATTCTTTGAGTGCTTACATGATGCCAGTATTATATAATTTTACTTAATTCTTTGAGTGCTTACATGATGCCAGTATTATATAATTTTACTCAATACTTTGAGTGCTTACATTGTGCCCGTATTTTATAATTTTACTTAATTCTTTGAGTGCTTACATGATGCCAGTATTATATAATTTTACTTAATTCTTTGAGTGCTTACATGATGCCCGTATTATATAATTTTACTTTATTCTTTGAGTGCTTACATGATGCCAGTATTATATAATTTTACTTAATTCTTTGAGTGCTTACATGATGCCAGTATTATATAATTTTACTTAATTCTTTGAGTGCTTACATGGTGCCCGTATTTTATAATTTTACTTAATTCTTTGAGTGCTTACATGATGCCAGTATTATATAATTTTACTTAATTCTTTGAGTGCTTACATGATGCCAGTATTATATAATTTTACTTAATTCTTTGAGTGCTTACATGATGCCCGTATTATATAATTTTACTTAATTCTTTGAGTGCTTACATGATGCCAGTATTATATAATTTTACTGAATTTTTAGAGTGCTTACATGATGCCCGTATTATATAATTTTACTTAATTCTTTGAGTGCTTACATGATTCCAGTATTATATAATTTTACTTAATTCTTTGAGTGCTTACATGATGCCAGTATTATATAATTTAACTTAATTCTTTGAGTGCTTACATGATGCCCGTATTATATAATTTTACTTTATTCTTTGAGTGCTTACATGATGCCCGTATTATATAATTTTACTTAATTCTTTGAGTGCTTACATGATGCCCGTATTATATAATTTTACTTTATTCTTTGAGTGCTTACATGAGGCCAGTATTATATAATTTTACTTAATTCTTTGAGTGCTTACATGATGCCCGTATTATATAATGTTACTTAATTCTTTGAGTGCTTACATGATGCCAGTATTATAATATTTTACTTTATTCTTTGAGTGCTTACATGATGCCCGTATTATATAATTTTACTTCATTCTTTGAGTGCTTACATTATGCCAGTATTATATAATTTAACTTAATTCTTTGAGTGCTTACATGATGCCAGTATTATATAATTTTACTTAATTCTTTGAGTGCTTACATGATGCCCGTATGATATAATTTTACTTTATTCTTTGAGTGCTTACATGATGACAGTATTATATAATTTTACTTAATTCTTTGAGTGCTTACATGATGCCAGTATTATATAATTTTACTTAATTCTTTGAGTGCTTACATGATGCCAGTATTATATAATTTTACTTAATTCTTTGAGTGCTTACATGATGCCAGTATTATATAATTTTACTTAATTCTTTGAGTGCTTACATGATGCCAGTATTATATAATTTTACTTTATTCTTTGAGTGCTTACATGATGCCAGTATTATATAATTTTACTTAATTCTTTGAGTGCTTACATGATGCCAGTATTATATAATTTTACTTTATTCTTTGAGTGCTTACATGATGCCAGTATTATATAATTTTACTTAATTCTTTGAGTGCTTACATGATGCCAGTATTATATAATTTTACTTAATTCTTTGAGTGCTTACATGATGCCAGTATTATATAATTTTACTTAATTCTTTGAGTGCTTACATGATGCCAGTATTATATAATTTTACTTAATTCTGTGAGTGCTTACATGATGCCAGTATTATATAATTTTACTTAATTCTTTGAGTGCTTACATTATGCCAGTATTATATAATTTTACTTAATTCTTTGAGTGCTTACATGATGCCCGTATTATATAATTTTACTTAATTCTTTTAGTGCTTACATGATGCCCGTATTATATAATTTTACTTAATTCTTTGAGTGCTTACATTATGCCAGTATTATATAATTTTACTTAATTCTTTGAGTGCTTACATGATGCCCGTATTTTATAATTTTACTTAATTCTGTGAGTGCTTACATGATGCCCGTATTATATAATTTTACTTAATTCTGTGAGTGCTTACATGATGCCCGTATTATATAATTTTACTTAATTCTGTGAGTGCTTACATGATGCCAGTATTATATAATTTTACTTAATTCTTTGAGTGCTTACATGATGCCAGTATTATATAATTTTACTTAATTCTTTGAGTGCTTACATGATGCTAGTATTTTATAATTTTACTTAATTCTTTGAGTGCTTACATGATGCCAGTATTATATAATTTTACTTAATTCTTTGAGTGCTTACATGATGCCCGTATTTTATAATTTTACTTAATTCTGTGAGTGCTTACATGATGCCAGTATTATATAATTTTACTTAATTCTTTGAGTGCTTACATGATGCCCGTATTATATAAGTTTACTTAATTCTTTGAGTGCTTACATGATGCCAGTATTATATAATTTTACTTAATTCTTTGAGTGCTTACATGATGCCAGCATTATATAATTTTACTTAATTTTTTGAGTGCTTACATGATGCCCGTATTATATAATTTTACTTAATTCTTTGAGTACTTACATTATGCCAGTATTATATAATTTTACTTAATTCTTTGAGTGCTTTCATGATGCCCGTATTATATAATTTTACTTTATTCTTTGAGTGCTTACATGATGCCAGTATTATATAATTTTACTTAATTCTTTAAGTGCTTACATGATGCCAGTATTATATAATTTTACTTAATTCTTTGAGTGCTTACATTGTGCCCGTATTTTATAATTTTACTTAATTCTTTGAGTGCTTACATGATGCCAGTATTATATAATTTTACTTAGTTCTTTGAGTGCTTACATGATGCCAGTATTATATAATTTTACTTAATTCTTTGAGTGCTTACATGATGCCAGTATTATATAATTTTACATAATTATTTGAGTGCTTACATGATGCTAGTATTATATAATTTAACTTAATTCTTTGAGTGCGTACATGATGCCAGTATTATATAATTTTACTTAATTCTTTGAGTGCTTACATGATGCCCGTATTATATAATTTTACATAATTATTTGAGTGCTTACATGATGCCAGTATTATATAATTTTACTTAATTCTTTGAGTGCTTACATGATGCCAGTATTATATAATTTTACTTAATTCTTTGAGTGCTTACATGATGCCCGTATTATATAATTTTACTTTATTCTTTGAGTGCTTACATGATGCCAGTATTATATAATTTTACTTAATTCTTTGAGTGCTTACATGAGTCTAGTATTATATAATTTTACTTAATTCTTTGAGTGCTTACATGATGCCAGTATTATATAATTTAACTTAATTCTTTGAGTGCTTACATGATGCCAGTATTATATAATTTTACTTAATTCTTTGAGTGCTTACATGATGCCCGTATTATATAATTTTACTTTATTCTTTGAGTGCTTACATGATGCCAGTATTATATAATTTTACTTAATTCTTTGAGTGCTTACATGATGCCAGTATTATATAATTTTACTTAATTCTTTGAGTGCTTACATGATGCCAGTATTATATAATTTTACTTAATTCTTTGAGTGCTTACATGATGCCAGTATTATATAATTTTACTTAATTCTTTGAGTGCTTACATGATGCCAGTATTATATAATTTTACTTAATTCTTTGAGTGCTTACATGATGCCCGTATTATATAATTTTACTTTTTTCTTTGAGTGCTTACATGATGCCAGTATTATATAATTTTACTTAATTCTTTGAGTGCTTACATGATGCCCGTATTTTATAATTTTACTTAATTCTGTGAGTGCTTACGTGATGCCAGTATTATATAATTTTACTTAATTCTTTGAGTGCTTACATGATGCCAGTATTATATAAGTTTACTTAATCCTTTTAGTGCTTACATGATGCCAGTATTATATAATTTTACTTAATTCTTTGAGTGCCTACATGATGCCAGTATTATATAATTTTACTTAATTCTTTGAGTGCTTGTATTGTGCCCGTATTATATTATTTTACTTAATTCTTTGAGTGCTTACATGATGCCAGTATTATATAATTTTACTTAATTCTTTGAGTGCTTACATGATGCCAGTATTATATAATTTTACTTAATTTTTTGAGTGCTTACATGATGCCCGTATTATATAATTTTACTTAATTCTTTGAGTACTTACATGATGCCAGTATTATATAATTTTACTTAATTCTTTGAGTGCTTACATGATGTCAGTATTATATAATTTTACTTAATTCTTTGAGTGCTTACATGATGCCAGTATTATATAATTTTACTTAATTCTTTGAGTGCTTACATGATGCCAGTATTATATAATTTTACTTAATTCTTTGAGTGCTTACATGATGCCAGTATTATATAATTTTACTCAATACTTTGAGTGCTTACATTGTGCCCGTATTTTATAATTTTACTTAATTCTTTGAGTGCTTACATGATGCCAGTATTATATAATTTTACTTAATTCTTTGAGTGCTTACATGATGCCCGTATTATATAATTTTACTTTATTCTTTGAGTGCTTACATGATGCCAGTATTATATAATTTTACTTAATTCTTTGAGTGCTTACATGATGCCAGTATTATATAATTTTACTTAATTCTTTGAGTGCTTACATGGTGCCCGTATTTTATAATTTTACTTAATTCTTTGAGTGCTTACATGATGCCAGTATTATATAATTTTACTTAATTCTTTGAGTGCTTACATGATGCCAGTATTATATAATTTTACTTAATTCTTTGAGTGCTTACATGATGCCCGTATTATATAATTTTACTTAATTCTTTGAGTGCTTACATGATGCCAGTATTATATAATTTTACTGAATTTTTTGAGTGCTTACATGATGCCCGTATTATATAATTTTACTTAATTCTTTGAGTGCTTACATGATTCCAGTATTATATAATTTTACTTAATTCTTTGAGTGCTTACATGATGCCAGTATTATATAATTTAACTTAATTCTTTGAGTGCTTACATGATGCCCGTATTATATAATTTTACTTTATTCTTTGAGTGCTTACATGATGCCCGTATTATATAATTTTACTTAATTCTTTGAGTGCTTACATGATGCCCGTATTATATAATTTTACTTTATTCTTTGAGTGCTTACATGAGGCCAGTATTATATAATTTTACTTAATTCTTTGAGTGCTTACATGATGCCCGTATTATATAATGTTACTTAATTCTTTGAGTGCTTACATGATGCCAGTATTATAATATTTTACTTTATTCTTTGAGTGCTTACATGATGCCCGTATTATATAATTTTACTTCATTCTTTGAGTGCTTACATTATGCCAGTATTATATAATTTAACTTAATTCTTTGAGTGCTTACATGATGCCAGTATTATATAATTTTACTTAATTCTTTGAGTGCTTACATGATGCCCGTATTATATAATTTTACTTTATTCTTTGAGTGCTTACATGATGACAGTATTATATAATTTTACTTAATTCTTTGAGTGCTTACATGATGCCAGTATTATATAATTTTACTTAATTCTTTGAGTGCTTACATGATGCCAGTATTATATAATTTTACTTAATTCTTTGAGTGCTTACATGATGCCAGTATTATATAATTTTACTTAATTCTTTGAGTGCTTACATGATGCCAGTATTATATAATTTTACTTTATTCTTTGAGTGCTTACATGATGCCAGTATTATATAATTTTACTTAATTCTTTGAGTGCTTACATGATGCCAGTATTATATAATTTTACTTAATTATTTGAGTGCTTACATGATGCCAGTATTATATAATTTTACTTAATTCTTTGAGTGCTTACATGATGCCAGTATTATATAATTTTACTTAATTCTTTGAGTGCTTACATGATGCTAGTATTTTATAATTTTACTTAATTCTTTGAGTGCTTACATTATGCCAGTATTATATAATTTTACTTAATTCTTTGAGTGCTTACATTATGCCAGTATTATATAATTTAACTTAATTCTTTGAGTGCCTACATGATGCCAGTATTATATAATTTTACTTCATTCTTTGAGTGCTTACATTATGCCAGTATTATATAATTTAACTTAATTCTTTGAGTGCTTACATGATGCCAGTATTATATAATTTTACTTAATTCTTTGAGTGCTTACATGATGCCCGTATTATATAATTTTACTTTATTCTTTGAGTGCTTACATGATGACAGTATTATATAATTTTACTTAATTCTTTGAGTGCTTACATGATGCCAGTATTATATAATTTTACTTAATTCTTTGAGTGCTTACATGATGCCAGTATTATATAATTTTACTTAATTCTTTGAGTGCTTACATGATGCCAGTATTATATAATTTTACTTAATTCTTTGAGTGCTTACATTATGCCAGTATTATATAATTTTACTTAATTCTTTGAGTGCTTACATGATGCCCGTATTATATAATTTTACTTAATTCTTTGAGTGCTTACATGATGCCAGTATTATATAATTTTACTTAATTCTTTGAGTGCTTACATGATGCCCGTATTATATAATTTTACTTAATTCTTTGAGTGCTTACATGATGCCAGTATTATATAATTTTACTTAATTCTTTGAGTGCTTACATGATGCCCGTATTATATAATTTTACTTAATTCTTTGAGTGCTTACATGATGCCAGTATTATATAATTTTACTTAATTCTTTGAGTGCTTACATGATGCCCGTATTATATAATTTTACTTAATTCTTTGAGTGCTTACATTATGCCAGTATTATATAATTTTACTTAATTCTTTGAGTGCTTACATGATGCTAGTATTTTATAATTTTACTTAATTCTTTGAGTGCTTACATGATGCCAGTATTATATAATTTTACTTAATTCTTTGAGTGCTTACATGATGCCAGTATTATATAATTTTACTTAATCCTTTAAGTGCTTACATGATGCCAGTATTATATAATTTTACTTAATTCTTTGAGTGCTTACATGATGCTAGTATTTTATAATTTTACTTAATTCTTTGAGTGCTTACATGATGCCAGTATTTTATAATTTTACTTAATTCTTTGAGTGCTTACATGATGCCAGTATTATATAATTTTACTTAATTCTTTGAGTGCTTACATGATGTCAGTATTATATAATTTTACTTAATTCTTTGAGTGCTTACATGATGCCAGTATTATATAATTTTACTTAATTCTTTGAGTGCTTACATTATGCCAGTATTATATAATTTTACTTAATTCTTTGAGTGCTTACATTATGCCAGTATTTTATAATTTTACTTAATTCTTTGAGTGCTTACATGATGTCAGTATTATATAATTTTACTTAATTCTTTGAGTGCTTACATGATGCCAGTATTATATAATTTTACTTAATTCTTTGAGTGCTTACATTATGCCAGTATTTTATAATTTTACTTAATTCTTTGAGTGCTTACATGATGCTAGTATTTTATAATTTTACTTAATTCTTTGAGTGCTTACATGATGCCAGTATTATATAATTTTACTTAATTCTTTGAGTGCTTACATGATGCTAGTATTTTATAATTTTACTTAATTCTTTGAGTGCTTACATGATGCCAGTATTATATAATTTTACTTAATTCTTTGAGTGCTTACATTATGCCAGTATTTTATAATTTTACTTAATTCTTTGAGTGCTTACATGATGCTAGTATTTTATAATTTTACTTAATTCTTTGAGTGCTTACATGATGCCAGTATTATATAATTTTACTTAATTCTTTGAGTGCTTACATGATGCTAGTATTTTATAATTTTACTTAATTCTTTGAGTGCTTACATGATGCCAGTATTATATAATTTTACTTAATTCTTTGAGTGCTTACATGATGCTAGTATTTTATAATTTTACTTAATTCTTTGAGTGCTTACATGATGCCAGTATTATATAATTTTACTTAATTCTTTGAGTGCTTACATGATGCTAGTATTTTATAATTTTACTTAATTCTTTGAGTGCTTACATGATGCCAGTATTATATAATTTTACTTAATTCTTTGAGTGCTTACATGATGCTAGTATTTTATAATTTTACTTAATTCTTTGAGTGCTTACATGATGCCAGTATTATATAATTTTACTTAATTCTTTGAGTGCTTACATGATGCTAGTATTTTATAATTTTACTTAATTCTTTGAGTGCTTACATTATGCTAGTATTTTATAATTTTACTTAATTCTTTGAGTGCTTACATGATGCTAGTATTTTATAATTTTACTTAATTCTTTGAGTGCTTACATGATGCCAGTATTATATAATTTTACTTAATTCTTTGAGTGCTTACATGATGCTAGTATTTTATAATTTTACTTAATTCTTTGAGTGCTTACATTATGCTAGTATTTTATAATTTTACTTAATTCTTTGAGTGCTTACATGATGCTAGTATTATATAATTTTACTTAATTCTTTGAGTGCTTACATGATGCTAGTATTTTATAATTTTACTTAATTCTTTGAGTGCTTACATGATGCTAGTATTATATAATTTTACTTAATTCTTTGAGTGCTTACATGATGCTAGTATTATATAATTTTACTTAATTCTTTGAGTGCTTACATGATGCCAGTATTATATAATTTTACTTAATTCTTTGAGTGCTTACATGATGCTAGTATTTTATAATTTTACTTAATTCTTTGAGTGCTTACATGATGCTAGTATTATATAATTTTACTTAATTCTTTGAGTGCTTACATGATGCTAGTATTTTATAATTTTACTTAATTCTTTGAGTGCTTACATGATGCTAGTATTATATAATTTTACTTAATTCTTTGAGTGCTTACATGATGCTAGTATTATATAATTTTACTTAATTCTTTGAGTGCTTACATGATGCCAGTATTATATAATTTTACTTAATTCTTTGAGTGCTTACATGATGCTAGTATTTTATAATTTTACTTAATTCTTTGAGTGCTTACATGATGCCAGTATTATATAATTTTACTTAATTCTTTGAGTGCTTACATGATGCTAGTATTTTATAATTTTACTTAATTCTTTGAGTGCTTACATGATGCTAGTATTATATAATTTTACTTAATTCTTTGAGTGCTTACATGATGCTAGTATTATATAATTTTACTTAATTCTTTGAGTGCTTACATGATGCTAGTATTATATAATTTTACTTAATTCTTTGAGTGCTTACATGATGCCAGTATTATATAATTTTACTTAATTCTTTGAGTGCTTACATGATGCTAGTATTTTATAATTTTACTTAATTCTTTGAGTGCTTACATGATGCCAGTATTATATAATTTTACTTAATTCTTTGAGTGCTTACATGATGCTAGTATTTTATAATTTTACTTAATTCTTTGAGTGCTTACATGATGCTAGTATTATATAATTTTACTTAATTCTTTGAGTGCTTACATGATGCTAGTATTTTATAATTTTACTTAATTCTTTGAGTGCTTACATGATGCTAGTATTATATAATTTTACTTAATTCTTTGAGTGCTTACATGATGCTAGTATTATATAATTTTACTTAATTCTTTGAGTGCTTACATGATGCCAGTATTATATAATTTTACTTAATTCTTTGAGTGCTTACATGATGCTAGTATTTTATAATTTTACTTAATTCTTTGAGTGCTTACATGATGCCAGTATTATATAATTTTACTTAATTCTTTGAGTGCTTACATTATGCCAGTATTATATAATTTTACTTAATTCTTTGAGTGCTTACATGATGCTAGTATTTTATAATTTTACTTAATTCTTTGAGTGCTTACGTGATGCCAGTATTATATAATTTTACTTAATTCTTTGAGTGCTTACATGATGCTAGTATTTTATAATTTTACTTAATTCTTTGAGTGCTTACATGATGCCAGTATTATATAATTTTACTTAATTCTTTGAGTGCTTACATTATGCCAGTATTATATAATTTTACTTAATTCTTTGAGTGCTTACATGATGCTAGTATTTTATAATTTTACTTAATTCTTTGAGTGCTTACATGATGCTAGTATTTTATAATTTTACTTAATTCTTTTAGTGCTTACATGATGCCAGTATTATATAATTTTACTTAATTCTTTGAGTGCTTACATGATGCCAGTATTATATAATTTTACTTAATTCTTTGAGTGCTTACATGATGCTAGTATTTTATAATTTTACTTAATTCTTTTAGTGCTTACATGATGCCAGTATTATATAATTTTACTTAATTCTTTGAGTGCTTACATGATGCTAGTATTTTATAATTTTACTTAATTCTTTGAGTGCTTACATGATGCTAGTATTTTATAATTTTACTTAATTCTTTGAGTGCTTACATGATGCCAGTATTATATAATTTTACTTAATTCTTTGAGTGCTTACATTATGCCAGTATTATATAATTTTACTTAATTCTTTGAGTGCTTACATGATGCTAGTATTTTATAATTTTACTTAATTCTTTGAGTGCTTACATGATGCCAGTATTATATAATTTTACTTAATTCTTTGAGTGCTTACATTATGCCAGTATTATATAATTTTACTTAATTCTTTGAGTGCTTACATGATGCTAGTATTTTATAATTTTACTTAATTCTTTGAGTGCTTACATGATGCCAGTATTATATAAGTTTACTTAATCCTTTGAGTGCTTACATGATGCCAGTATTATATAATTTTACTTAATTCTTTGAGTGCTTACATGATGCCAGTATTATATAAGTTTACTTAATCCTTTGAGTGCTTACATGATGCCAGTATTTTATAATTTTACTTAATCCTTTGAGTGCCTACATGATGCCAGTATTATATAATTTTACTTAATTCTTTGAGTGCTTACATGATGCCAGTATTATATAAGTTTACTTAATCCTTTAAGTGCTTACATGATGCCAGTATTATATAATTTTACTTAATTCTTTGAGTGCTTACATGATGCCAGTATTTTATAATTTTACTTAATTCTTTGAGTGCTTACATGATGCCAGTATTATATAATTTTACTTAATCCTTTGAGTGCCTACATGATGCCAGTATTATATAATTTTACTTAATTCTTTGAGTGCTTACATGATGCCAGTATTATATAAGTTTACTTAATCCTTTGAGTGCTTACATGATGCCAGTATTTTATAATTTTACTTAATTCTTTGAGTGCTTACATGATGCCAGTATTATATAATTTTACTTAATTCTTTGAGTGCTTACATGATGCCAGTATTTTATAATTTTACTTAATTCTTTGAGTGCTTACATGATGCCAGTATTATATAATTTTACTTAATTCTTTGAGTGCTTACATGATGCCAGTATTATATAAGTTTACTTAATCCTTTGAGTGCTTACATGATGCCAGTATTTTATAATTTTACTTAATCCTTTGAGTGCCTACATGATGCCAGTATTATATAATTTTACTTAATTCTTTGAGTGCTTACATGATGCCAGTATTATATAAGTTTACTTAATCCTTTAAGTGCTTACATGATGCCAGTATTATATAATTTTACTTAATCCTTTGAGTGCCTACATGATGCCAGTATTATATAATTTTACTTAATTCTTTGAGTGCTTACATTGTGCCCATATTATATAATTTTACTTAATTCTTTGAGTGCTTACATTATGCCAGTATTATATAATTTTACTTAATTCTTTGAGTGCTTACATGATGCCAGTATTATATAATTTTACTTAATTCTTTGAGTGCTTACATTATGCCAGTATTATATAATTTTACTTAATTCTTTGAGTGCTTACATGATGCTAGTATTTTATAATTTTACTTAATTCTTTGAGTGCTTACATGATGCCAGTATTATATAATTTTACTTAATTCTTTGAGTGCTTACATGATGCCAGTATTATATAAGTTTACTTAATCCTTTAAGTGCTTACATGATGCCAGTATTATATAATTTTACTTAATCCTTTGAGTGCCTACATGATGCCAGTATTATATAATTTTACTTAATTCTTTGAGTGCTTACATTGTGCCCATATTATATAATTTTACTTAATTCTTTGAGTACTTACATGATGCCAGTATTATATAATTTTACTTAATTCTTTGAGTGCTTACATGATGTCAGTATTATATAATTTTACTTAATTCTTTGAGTGCTTACATGATGCCAGTATTATATAATTTTACTTAATTCTTTGAGTGCTTACATGATGCCAGTATTATATAATTTTACTTAATTCTTTGAGTGCTTACATGATGCCAGTATTATATAATTTTATCTTAATTCTTTGAGTGCTTACATTGTGCCCGTATTTTATAATTTTACTTAATTCTTTGAGTGCTTACATGATGCCAGTATTATATAATTTTACTTAATTCTTTGAGTGCTTACATGATGCCCGTATTATATAATTTTACTTTATTCTTTGAGTGCTTACATGATGCCAGTATTATATAATTTTACTTAATTCTTTGAGTGCTTACATGATGCCAGTATTATATAATTTTACTTAATTCTTTGAGTGCTTACATGATGCCAGTATTATATAATTTTACTTAATTCTTTGAGTGCTTACATGATGCCCGTATTATATAATTTTACTTTATTCTTTGAGTGCTTACATGATGCCCGTATTATATAATTTTACATAATTATTTGAGTGCTTACATGATGCCAGTATTATATAATTTTACTTAATTCTTTGAGTTCTTACATGATGCCCGTATTATATAATTTTACTTAATTCTTTGAGTGCTTACATGATGCCCGTATTATATAATTTTACTCAATTCTTTGAGTGCTTACATGATGCCCGTATTATATAATTTTACTCAATTCTTTGAGTGCTTACATGATGCCCGTATTATATAAGTTTACTCAATTCTTTGAGTGCTTACATGATGCTCGTATTATATAAATTTACTTAATTCTTTGAGTGCTTACATGATGCCCGTATTATATAATTTTACTTAATTCTTTGAGATCTTATATGATATATAATTTTACTTATATGATGCCCGTATTATATAATTTTACTAAAGATTTTGACGGTTTATATCATTTATGCATGTTATTTTTTACTCAAGTTTTCGATTGTTTTCATAATCTCTGCATTATATAATTTTACTTAACGTTTCAACAATTCACATCATATCTGTATTATATGCTATAACTTAACAGTCTAACAAGTCACATCACATCTGAATTATATGATTTAACTAAAGATTTAAACAATTCGCATCATACTTAATTATATGATTTTACTTTAGATTTAGACTGTTTACATCATCCACGCATTACATAATTTTACTTAATTCTTTCACTATTTGCATCATCTCTGCACTTTATTTTTTACTCAATATTTCGATTGTTTTCATAATCTGTGTTTTATATAAGTTTACTTAATTCTTTGACTATTTACATCATCTCTACATTTTATTTTTTAATCAAGATTTCGATTGTTTTCATAATCTGTGCATTACATAATTTTACTTAAGTCTTTGACTATTTACATCATCTTGGTATTTTATATTTTAATCAAGATTTCGATTGTTTTCATTATCTGTGCATTATATAATTTTACTTCATTCTTAAACTATTTTATCATCTTTGAATTTTATATTTTAATCATGATTTCGAGTGTTTTCATAATCCGTGCATTATATAATTTTATTTAAGAGTTAAACCGATTATATAATATCTGAACTAGATTATTTACTTAAGATTTCGTCTATTTACATCATCATTGCATTATATTATTTAACGTAAAATTTCGACAATTTACAATATCTCTTCATTATATAATAGTTCTCATAATTTCGACTAGTTATATGATTTCTGCATGATATAATTTGAATCAGGATGTCGACTTTTTAAGTCACCTCTGCATTATATGATTTGTACGAAACCTTTCGACTGTTTACATAATTTTGGAATTATATAGTTTATCTTTATATTTCGACTGTTTATAAAATCTCTTCATTATATGATTTGACTTAAGATTTCGACTGGTATTTCAACTGTTTACATTATATATGCATTGGTGAAAACAATGGCGCAGTACAATATTTCTTATGTTAACTTTACAGATAGAGACGTTTTTTATATAGATGGCGGATTATAAGTATTTCTTCTATTACCTTTACTGATTGAGACGGTATTCTTGTAAGAATTCAAATATTGGTGCAAACAATGGAGAAGCATACTTATTTATTAAGGAAGAGGTAATACCTGGGAGGAGGGTACTATGACAGCAGAACAGATACGAAACTACCTTCACACCTCTTAAATAAAGAGAAGAGGGTATCATGAAAACAGACCGATACTACACTATCTATACATATCTCAAAGAATGAGGAGGTAATGCCTGGAAAGGTGATATCATGATAACAGAACGGGCGTAGGGAGGAAGGGAGAGGGAAAGAATATAAGCGTCTATAAATTAAGAACGAAAGGTAGAAAGTGTGGGAGTTAGAGGAAAAGAAGAAAGAAAGGAAAAAAGCGGTTGTAGTGTGTGCGACTTTCCTCCCGGCACTCCCTTCCACTTATGCTATTTCCACTTCATCGTGAGTTGCATTATGTCTTCAATTATACATAATATCATTAGTTTCTTGTCAAATAATACACGATAACGTTAGAAAATGGAGGAAAAATACACCTCCATTGGAGAAAACTGTTCCGTTGCCTCCGAAAGGGTATTTTTTTCTGATTCTTCTCTCGGTTGATAGCGTGTCGGGCAGTTGACGTTACGGTTACGGGTTCGAATCGCTGCCTCGCCGCCGAAATTATTATTTATTGTTTATTTAGTCGTTAATATGTGGTCTAATGTATTTGTTATGTTTCTGACTTTGAAATTACGTTTGCAAAAATTCTCCACGACGGACAAACAGACAGACAGAGAAAGTCCTCGTAATATTATAAGGGGACTCGCATAAATAGACTCCCTAACGGTCGTCTATTTTAGCTAGACTGCAGCGTTCAGGGTGGTAAGACATTTTTAGTTAAAATAAAGAAAATATCTCCGAATATTTTTTGTTTAAAAAGGAAAAAAAAGAAGTTTCCCGCCCAAATTATTTTTACCTCTAAAAAAAAATTGTTAGGCGGTGAAATTGTTATTACTTGTCTAATTTTCTCATACGCTAGAGTGTTGGACAGTTCACGTCAAGGTTGCGTGTTCGAATCGCGGCCGTTCCGCCGAAATTATTTATCGTTTATTTAGTCGTTAATATGTGGCCTAATGTATTTGTAACGTATCTGACTCTGAAATTCATTAAATAGTAATTACCTCCCCTCCCATCTCTCTCGTTTGCAAAAATTCTCCACGACGGACGGACAGACAGACACAAAAGGTGTTCGTTATATTATAATTAGTTATTACACACACTTTCGAACATCTATTTTGTTTTTATAACCCTGTGACGCCGGGGCGCCCTACAATTGTTTATATTTAATTCAGGGGTCTGTATGTCAGCTTATGTAAGGATATATGCCCAGCTAAAAGTAAAAATTAACTAGAAAATACTTAATTGACGTTGTCTCGGAAGAAACTGATGTCTCAGCTAAAAATTAATTATTTGGCAGTAAACCGAGGGAGATTGAAACGTCGCGTTGCGTGGAAGCAATGACTGCACTGTGTTTTGTTTGTGTGCAATACTGGACAAGAAACTCGATGTTGCACGGAAAGTAAGAAATTATAATACAATATCACATTTATTAAGTGGTAGTAATCTAAAAAGGCTCAATATCTTACATAGAACAGCCATGTGTAAACGCTGCATTGCCTTGGAGAAAGACACTTACTGTCTTTTGTTATATTGTTGTATACAAGAAAAAGTAGTCGGCGTTGCCCGGGAAAAATAATAATAATATTATAGTATCACATTTCGTAAGTGGTTTATCATTTGATGAATATCCTTGACAAACAAAGTGTGTTTCAATGCTGCGTTTCCCGAGACAAATAATTTATTTGTATTAAAAGGTTTTTGTTACACTGTTGCATACTACACAATAAACTAGATTGTAACGGGAGCAATGAAATTATAATACATTATTATATTTGGTAAGCGGTATTATGTAATCCTAAGCGTTCAAGTATTTCCATAGAGCAGGTGTGTTTAAAGGTTGCATTGCATATGTCAAATAATTCACTTATACTCGGGAATAATAAAAGCAAGTTTAAAAGTTGTAGATTTGTCAAAGTCAGAAACTACATAAGATATACACTCATAAATGTATAAGATACAAGCTTATTATTCAACATATACTGATGCAAATGCCTATATACATTATCTTTCTATGTAAGAAAATCGTAATTACTTGTATGTATGTCTCAATGTCTCAAAGCCAGAAATTGCATCAGAAACAACCCCAGCCATGAGATAAAATACACGCTTATTTTCAACATATACTCATGCAAAGACACCTGTCAATAACCTATTATATACCGGAAAGTCGTAATTCAGTGTGCGTGTGTGTCTCTCCCTAAATATAAAACATGCATAAGCTACACTCTTATTGTATTTTACTGATTTTTTCATTAAGTTTGTTCTTTATTATTTGTTCATGCATTTATTTAATTCATTTTGTTTTGATTATTTTTAATTAATTTTTAATTGAAGATTTTTTTACAATTTTAAATTATTACTTTTATTCATCATTTTCCTTCATTATTTTTTTTTATTTTTCCTTTATTATTTTGATTTGTTTTCTTTCGATTAGTGTATATCAATATATTACATTGAGTAAGAGGTCTATCTCATGGCAAAGATCTCTACCAATAGATAGATCATGAACGCTTACATAACGTCTAGTCGGAGAAAAAGAACTTCGCTCTGTTTTATTATACTTTTCTATACATGAAACATGACATAGCGTTACTTGGAGTCTATAAGACTAATATTAGAGGATTACATTTGGTAAGTTGTATAAGTTAATCGAAAGTGTTTCTCTGCTCTGTTATATCGTTGTAGAGAAAACAAGTATATTGAAAAAATGTATAATACAACAGAGAACAAGAGTAGGTGTACGTCAGTCTTGACTGCTAGTATAGACTGGTGCGGTTCCAACACTAGGAAGCACGTGCCCCTAGTATTTAGTATGTAGAGTTAGAGTATTTCGTCTAAGTAACATACGATACACAACCCTCTAGGAGTCATAGTATCGTTTCCTTTTTGATTGACGCTATGCTTGAAAGTTGAAAGTATCGTATCTGGTAACCATAACTCCTACCTGGGAAATGCTCTCGGTGTCTTGCGATAGGTGCTTCATAATCTGATGTAGGCGTCTCTTATGAGAAAACTGTATGCCTCTATTAAAATGATATTTTATATCTTCCAGTATTTTAATTCTAGACTTCTGATTTCAGAGCACATCTTTAAACGGTGCAAAAATGCCTTCTTGGCTTCGACGTTCAACTGACAGACATTATCTCTTCAAAAACATCTTCGAGTTGCAACCTTAGCTCTGGAACGATTAGTTCACTCTCTTTAACCTTCAACTGGTTATCCAAAAAAATGATTTGATTACTTTCAGTTTGGTGTTAGTTATTTTCAGCGTGGATATTATGTCTTTATATGCCTTAATACAAACATTTACACTTTTTTGGTATTTCTCTTTAAAATAGTGTCAGTAATTAAATGTTTAACCAGTGACCGTGCTAGCCGTGTGTTGGTTCTTAGCATGCATTGTTTAACCAATCTTTTCCATGTATGCATATTACTCGAGTGTGTTTTGTTTTAATGTCGTATAGTGGACGAGAAACTCCGGTGAAATTACACCACTATGTTATAGTATTATATAGCAGACAAGCAATTCGATGTTGCCCGAAACAATTCAATTAAGATGCACAAATTCCGAAGTAAGTACAACGTTCTTTATCGAATAATTATTGCTCAATCTTAAAATAGTGGCGCACATTTGTAAAATAATTAAATCCTAGTAATAATGTTAACAAAGATCAGAATTATTTCTTCTTATGGTATCTTTCCTAATTATTACTTGAAACAAGTGAGACTGAGTTTTTCAATTTCGAAGTAACAAGAACATTGACAGATGTGTCGTACAAGAGTAGCCTGATCTTCATCTGATTGAACACCGAGCTAAATGGGCGTGGTTCACTTAACTTAACATGTTCCAAGTAGTTTTGATGAAACTGACGATTTACGGTTAAGATATACATTTACTGATCGGAACAATTTTAACAGATGGATATTCAATCATTTCTCTTTTACCCATATCAGAATAGCCTATTTCTATTGGTTACGGAGTTTGTATCAAGCATAGTTCGCAGAGAGTTCACATTAAGTTATAATTAATTTGTACAACAATGGTATTCAAAATTTTGCTCTGAGAAAACGCATTTTCGTATGTACTGCTTTGCCGACCATTTGACAATTCAAATATTTTTTGCTTTTGTTTTTAGTTTTAAATGAACCGATCTTTTATTTTGTGCGATCTGTTTTTTCTGTCATTCTTATTTTTCTTTCCTAGTTTTATTTCGGTAAGACGCTTGATCAGCCTGTAACCATAGTTGTTCATTTTGCCGATCCTTAAAAAGCTTCAAAATTACGTTTTATAAATCTTCCATAGTCTATGGTCACTCACAATATGTGACTTACCATATATATATATATATATATATATATATATATATATATATATATATATTATATACATATACGTATATATTATACATATATATATATATATATATATGCATATATGTATATTATATATCTATATATACATATACATATACATGTATGTATATATTATATATATGTATATATATATATATATATAGACACATATATATATTATATAAAGTGGAGATGATTTCTCCTGTACCTTTGCGAAAAATAAGAGAATAACCACATGCTTCACATACTACTAATCTCACCACTATATTATGCTTGTTCACTCGAGCGTGTTTTAGTAACTTTGTTATATGTTTCTCCCGCTAACACTAAAATTACTTTTGGCCAACCATCTTAGACTCTCCCAAAACATACTACATAAAGGTGGTAGCAAAAGCTTTTTCTCCCTATAACTTTACTACTGTCACTCTTCTCATCAACACCGAGAACTAATAAACAATGCCAACTTTTTTCAAAACGTTACCCTTATTATTTACTATTCGTCTGCTATTAATTTATTACACAATAGACTACGTCAGGCACACATTTAATGGACGCTTCCTTTTAATTACGCTGATTTTTAGAATATCGGATCACGTTATTTCTACTTATTACGTATGCAGTTATACTTATTCGGTTTCAGCGGAATACATTTAACGAACATAATTAGGTATATTGTTATGTGATTTAAAATGGCGGCGACCATCTTTTCAGCTATTCCATTTCAGACACTCCCCTTCGTTTGATTCAGGTATAATTTCATTTGTTTTACTTAAACCGTTAGGCAATTTCAAACATAACAACTTACAAGGTTTCCAAATACTTACCGAGTAAAACGAACTAAAGTGTAAATTGCAACAACATTCAATTGTTGCTACTGATTCCATGGAAGGTCGTAATATCAGTTACTCTACGTGTTTTCCTTTTCACGGTAGGTATTCTCCGTTTTTATTTGTGGAGCGGGGGGGTATTCACGTAAGATGTTCTTTTCTATTCTATGTCTCACATTCTCACTCTAGGTACCTACTCTCGCTCTCTCTCTCTCCATCTCTGTATATATATATATATATATATATATATATATATATATATATATATATATATATATATATATATACATTATGTTGGCAAAATCTTCTGAAAAACGTGTTTACATTATCGCAGACAATAAACATTACAACGGTACGAACTTTCCTTTACATGACTCGCGACAGTTAAACGGACCACATATCGACTCGCTTAAAATCCTATTGATAATCTAACATGTTTGCGTTCTCTCGGCATTACGTGACTAAAATAGTAAGTAATATGTGACTAAAATTATTTGCGCAATTGAAATCAAAATTGATTATAATTTTTTTTAATTATTACATAATATATATATATATATATATATATATATATATATATATATATATTAATCTTATGTCCCTTAATTTACATGTAAATTCGTTACACATGGTCCACTTTCAGTCAGATTTCACTACCTACGAAGTAAGAGTTAGACACTACGTAAATGCTTATTGTTGTCGAAACCAACATAAATAAACATTGACGCATTCTGCAAAGAGTTGCTTTCAATGCCGGACGAGAGAAGAGATAACAGCCCAGCCCGAAACAAGTAACCTTTTCCATGGTGGATACCAACTAATCATACTGACGTCTTTTTACACTCATATTTGCTTCAAACAGTATTTACTAACCGACACCTCAGACATGTTTCGAATTTCTAGCTCCAGACGAAATTGGAATTTACGTGACTAAAAAAGATATTAATCTACACCTTAATTTGGGCAATTCAGATGAAAATTGATTACATTTTGTTTATTATTACACAAGATATATTCATCTTACGTGCCGAAACTAATGTATTTGTTACACATGATCCACTTTTTGTCAAATTTGACTCCCCACGTTTGCAAAAGTTAAGTTGTACTGTTGTTAAAAATCCAGCAACATAAATAAACATTTACGCATTCTGCAAGGATTTACTTCCAATTACTGACGAGAGAATAGATAGCAGCCCGACACGAAACAAGTAATATTTTCAATAATCAGTCAGTGAAAGAAAATATTCTTCTACAGTTCGTAGTTTCACTTACGATCAAGTTTGAAACAAACTTATTTACTTTCTTCTTGAGTAACGAGTGTGAAATTACAAATGTTTTGTTTTTATGCTTAACTCTCTAGTTCTTCCTCCCTCTCTCTTCTTCTCCCTCTTCCTATCTCTTCCTTCCTCTCCCTCTTCCTATCTCTCTCTCTCTCTCTCTTTCTCTCTCTCTCTCTCTCTCCCTATCTCATATACATTTACCAAATATATAAATTAAAAAAATAACTAAGAGAAAACTCTGGGACTTGCTTTTCTTTTTATTTTTATTATTGAATAAAAAAACTAATGTTAAAAAAAATCAAATAATTTTGGAGCGATGGCTGGCGGAACGCTAAAACCACGCGCTTTAGTCCGAAATGAAATAGCTATGCACCACTCACGTTGAATATAAAATGAGCCTTCCTCTCCTTCGCTCCTGCAAAAACGAGCAAACTTTCTAACTCCCTGAAACAGTTTACTCTCCACCTCACCCAAAAGTGTTTTACTCTTCCCCTACCCTGAGAAATATTTTAGTTAAGAAAATGTCCCTTCTGTCAAAAATTATTTAACCCCCTACCCCCAAAACATTGTTTTACCCCTTTCCTTCAAAACATTGTTTTACTCTTACCCTACCTTAAGAAATATTTTAAGTTAATTTTTTTCCCAACTGAACAGACAGACGGACACGAACGTAGGTCGACATATGGACGGACGTAGGTTCACGGATTGACGGACAGACGAATCTAGACAAACGGACGTAGCTGGGCAGACATACAGACGTTCGAACGGACGGACGTAGGTTGAGAAATGGACTGGTGCAGCCGGACAGACAGACGGACGGCGCACGTAGGTCGACAAATGTACGAACGTAGGCGGACGGATTGACGGACGAACGTATCTAGACAGACGGACCTAGCTGGACAAACATACGGACGGACGGACGTAGGTGGAGAGATAGACTGACATAGAACAGAACAGATACTAAACTACGTCTATACCTTTCAAAAAGGCGGAGGTAATACCTGCGAGGAGGGTACTATAAATACAGAATAGATACTACACTATCTCCAGACCTCTAAAAAGGAGGAGGAAATGCGTGGGAAGATTGTATGACTACAGAGCAGATACGACACTACTTTAACACCGATCAAACAAAGGAGGTAATACCTGGGATGAGGGTCTTATCCCAACAGAATAGACTACTATACTACCTCCACACCTCTCAAAAATATAATCGGTAATACCTGGGAGGCGGGTATCTTGACAACAGAACCGATACTAGACTACCTCTACACTTCTCAAAAAAGAAGGAGGTAATGCCTGGAAGGATGATATCATGAACGGGCGTAGGGAGGCAGGGAGGGGGAAGTCATATTAGCGTCTTGTAATATAGAAAGAAAGGTAGAAAGTGTCGGAGTGAGAGGGAAAGACGAAAGGAAGGTAAAAAGGTTTGTACTGTGAGGGAATTTCTTCTGGCACTCCCTTTCTCTGATGCCATTTCCGGTTAAGCATGACTTGTATTATTTAAGAATTTAAGAATTGGTGCAAACAATAGCGGAGCATAATTGTTTATACCTATATATTTACTGAGTGAAACGTTACTTTATATGAATATCAATATTAGTGAAAACAACGAGAGACCATAATTATTTTTTCCTTTAACTTTACTGATTGAGACGGTTTGTTTGTAGGAATTCAAATGTTGGTGCAAACAACAGCGTTGCATCATTTTTTTCCTTTACGGAGGAGGTAATACCTGGGAGGATGGTACTATAACCACAGAACAGATTCTATACTATTTGCACACCTCGAAAAATAGGAGGAAGTAATTCATGAGAAGATTGTATCATGACAACAGACCAGATACGACACTACCTTCACACCTCCCAAAAAGAGGCGGTAATACGTTGGAGGACAGTGTCATGACAACAGAACAGATACTACACTGCTTCCATACCTCTCAAAGAAGGAGGCGGTTATGCCTGGAAGGATAATATCATGATAACAGAACGTGCGTATAGAGGAAGGGATATTAGCGTCTATTAATAAAGAAAGAAAGGTAGAAAGTGTGGGAGTGAGAGGGAAAGAAGAAAGAACGGAAAAAAGGGGTGTAGTGTGAGTTAATTCCTTCCCGGCACTCCCTTCCTCTGATGTCATTTCCGGTTAATCATGACTTGTATTATTTCTAAAATTATACATAATATCATTGGTTTCTTTTCAAATTAGTACATGATAACGTTATAAAATGGGGGCAAAAGAAACCACCATTAGAGAACAGTTCTCCGTTTCCCTTGAAAGGGTCAATTTTTTTCTGATTCGGTGACAATAGGCGTCCGGAGGCCAGCTGGTTCGAACGTGTGATGTTTGTTGGGTACACTCGGATGAGAAGCGTTGCATACAGACAGACAGACAGACAGAAAGACAGACAGACAGTTTAGATTTATATAGGAGAAGATGTTCCCTAATCTATGTCTTACGTTTACAAAAATTGTCGTCGACGGACAGACGGAAATCGTGACGGAAAACCTCTTCGTTACATTCTAAGTAAATATTACACACACTTTCGAACCTCTTCTATTTTTGTTTTTATAACACTAGGACGCTGTGTAGCCCTACAGTTGTTTATATTTAATCCAGTGTTCTGTATGTCAGCTTGTATGTATCTATGTAAGGATGTGTGTCCACTAAAAGTAAAAATTAAACTAGAAAATCGCAAAGCTGCTATTTTCTTAATTGACGTTGTCTCGGAAGAAACTAATGTCTAAGCTAACAAAATAATTATTTGAGAGGAAACCGAGGCAGATTGAAACGTCGCGTTGCCTGGTACCACAAACTGCACTTTGTGTTGTTAGTGTTCAATACTAGACAAGAAACTCGATGTTGCACGGAAACTAAGAAATTATAATACAATATCACATTTATTAAGTGGTAGTAATCGAAAAAGGCTCAATATATTACATAGAAGAGCCGTGTTTAAACGTTGCGTTGCCTGGGAGAAAGAAACTTACTGTCTTTTGTCATATTGTTTATACAAGAAAAAGTAGTGGGCGTTGCCCGGCAAAAATAATAGTAATATTATAGTATCACATTTAGTAAGTTGTTAATCTAAAGTGACGAATATCCTTGACAAAGCAAGTGTGTTTAAACGTAGCGCTTCTAAAGAGAAACATTTATTTGCGTTAAAAGGTTTTTGTAACAGTGTGGCATACTAAACAAAAACTGGATGTTGCAGTGGATCAATGAAATTATAACACATTACTACATTTGGTAAGTGGTCGTATGTAATCCTAAGGATTTAAGTATTTCCATAGAGCAGGTGTGTTTTAAGATTGCATTGCATATCTCAAATAACTCGCTTCTGCCCGGGAATAATTAAAGCAAGTTTACAAGTTGTAGATTTGTCAAAGTCAGAAACTACGTAAGATATACATTCATAAATTGTATAAGATACAAGTTTATTATTCAACATTTACTGATGCAAAAGCCTATATACATTATCTTTCTATGTAAGAAAATCGTAAAATTGCATCAGAAACACGCTCAGCAATGAGAAAATACACGCTTATTTTCAACATATACTCATGCAAAGACACCTGTCAATCACATATTATATATCGGAAAGTCGTAATTCTGTGTACGTATGTGTCTCTCCCTAAATATCAAAACTGCATAAGATAAACGCTTAGAAACTACTTAAGCTACGCGCTTTTCAGTTGTTTTTCTTCAGTTTCTTTATTAGGTCTAGTTGTTGTTGCATTTTGAATTTTACGAGTTCTGTAATATTCCATATTAAAGAAAAACATGAGCTACGCGCATTTTGAGCTTTACGAGTTCTGTCATATTCTATATAAAAGAAAAACATGAGCTACGCGCATTTTGAGTTTTACGAGTTCTGTAATATTCCATATTAAAGAAAAACATGAGCTACGCGCATTTTGAGTTTTACGAGTTCTGTAATATTCCATATTAAAGAAAAACATGAGCTACGCGCATTTTGAGTTTTACGAGTTCTGTAATATTCCATATTAAAGAAAAACATGAGCTACGCGCATTTTGAGTTTTACGAATTCTGTCATATTCCATATTAAAGAACAACATAAGCTACGCGCATTTTTAGTTTTACGAATTCTGTCATATTCCATATTAAAGAACAACATAAGCTACGCGCATTTTTAGTTTTACGAATTCTGTCATATTCCATATTAAAGAACAACATAAGCTACGCGCATTTTTAGTTTTACGAATTCTGTCATATTCCATATTAAAGAACAACATAAGCTACGCGCTTATTATACTTTCATGCATTTACTTTATTCATTTTGTTTTAATGACTTTTCATTCATTTGTTAATCCAATATTTTTTTACAACTTTCATTCATTTCTCTTTCCATTAATATATCTCAATCCAAAAGTGCTCAATATAGCAGGATTTTTTAAGGTTGTGTGGCTTGGGAGAAAGTAATTCACCGTCTTTTGTTATACTGTTATGTACAAACAAATGAAATCAACGCTATACGAATAATAAGACAGTATTACATTGAGTAAGAATTATATATTATGGCAAAGAGCTCAACCCCATAGATAGAGCATACACGCTTACGGAACGCCTTGTCGGAGAAAAAAGAACTTCACTGTGTTTTATTATAGTTTTCTATTCAGGAAACAGGACATAACGTTAATTGGGGTCTATAAGACTAATATTGGAGGATTGCATTTGGTAAGTGGTGTAAGTTAATCGAAAGTGTTTCTCCGCTCTGTTATATCGTTTTAAAGAAAACAAGTATATTGAAAAATGTATAATGCAACAGCGAACAAGAGTAGTTGTACGTCAGTCTTGACTGTTAGTATAGACTGGTTCGATTCCAGCACGTGCTTCCAGTATTCATAGTGAGTGGTAGAGTCAAAGTGTTTCGTATAAGTAAGTGGTATAAGTTAATCGAAAGTATTTCTCTGCTCTATTATATCGTTATATACTAGTGTAAATTGGCCGCAAGGAAAACGAACTTGATATTTAGGGATAGCAAATATACTGAGAATATCCAGAAGTGCTCAGTATTTCACATGGAGAAGCGTTTTTTAAAGCTGTGTTGCTCGGGAGAATGTAATTCACTTTATTTTGTTATACTTTTACATATAATCAAATGTACTCAACGCCATACGAATAAGAAGACAGTAATACATTGAGTAAGAGGTATGTCTTATGACATAGAGCGCAACCCCCTAGATCTGCACTGTGTTTTGTTATACTTTTGTATGCAAGAAACAGTACATAGCGTCACCTAGGATCTGTAATAGTAATATTAGACGATTACATTTGGTATAAGTGTATCGAAAGTGTTTCTCTGCTCTGTTATATCGTTGTATACTCGTGTCGTCGGCCTGTAAATGGGCCGGAAGGAAAACACGAACTCGGAGTTTTAAGATAACAAGTATATTGAAAGAAGTATAATACAACAGAGAACAAGAGTAGTTGTACGTCAGTGTTGACTGCTAGTATAGACTGATGCCGTTCCAACACTGAGAAGCACGTGCTCCCAGTATTAATAGGAAGTGGCAGAGTCAGAGTATTTCGTATAAGTAATACACCATAACACGCCCCTCTAGGAGTCATAGTATCGTTTCCTTTTTGGAGTGGCGCTATTCTTGAAGAAGCTGTATGTTGAAAGTCGTATCTGGTAACCATAACTTCTACCTGTCAGTTTCTTGCGATAGTCGTTCTCTAATCTGATTTAGGTGACTCTTATGAAAAAAATGTATGCCTCTATAAAAATAATATTTTATTTCTTCCAGTATTTTAATTCTAGACTCCTGATTTTCGAGCAAATATTTAAACTTTGAAGAAATGTCTTCTTGGCTTCGAAGTTCAACTAACAGACATCTCTTCAAAAACATATTTGAGTTGCAACGTTAGCTCTGGAACGATGAGGTCACTCTCTTGAACCTTCAACTGCTTATTCAAAGAATTTTACTTTTCAGTTTGGTGTTAGCTATTTTTAGCGTGGATATTATGTCTTCATATGCTTTAATACGAACATTTAAACTTTTGTAGTAGTCTTGTTTAAAATGATGTCGGTAATAATTTGATCCTCAACATTAATGTTTTCACCAGTAACCGTGCTAGCTGTGTGTTGATTCTTAGCATGGATTGTTTATCCAATTTTTTCCATGTATATAATCGACACGTTTGAACAGGAATATAATTGTAATTTTGCATTTTTCTTCAAGAATTTCACATATGCATATTTTTACATGTTCCTGTTAGTTCGTTTTTGTAGATTTAACCCGGGCTTTATTTCCTCTATTCATTTTTCAATGCGAAGTCTGGTGTCCGACATTGTTACACGTTAGACAGGTTTTAAATCGGTATGGTCATTCATTTACCCACTTGCGGTATCCTCTACGGACACAGGTCTAGGCGGTACATAGTCACTCTTTTGTTTTTGAATTGTTTTTTTAAGGAAAGTAGAATTGTGATTGCTGACGTCTCTTTTAAGAGTGCGTAATGCTCGACTCTTCAACATCTTAAAAATCTTGTTCAACACTTACAAACCTCTTGTAGTTTGCAGCTAATTTCTGTAATGTAAAAATTAAGCTCAGTTTTTTATTTGTTCCGAAACCTTTGTCTGATGTATGCGTCTTTTTTACACGAAAATAAAATTTAATGTCATCTGCGCTAAGTTCAGCTAATTTTGTATCAGCACAAGGTTTATTATCGATTGACGCATACGTCGCGGTGTCCACGCCATCTCTTTTGACTAAATTCAAACAATCCTCCGTTTGTGTTATAGATAAGTCTTAGGGCTAAATAATTCTGTTAAAAGATGAACAGTTTCAGAAAAGTTATGTTGCTCGTGTTTCTGTGACTGAATACGTTTTTTTGTTAACTCAATATACCTTCTCTTTGCTTCGCCTATCACGGCCTTACAATTATTTCTTGACTCTATACATTTATGTGTATTAGTAGCTGATTCATGGCAGCCGAATTTACAGAATGCTTGTTGGATCTCAGAAATGGCAGCAGCACATTCCGAGGTGAACCAGTGGGGCTTGCTAAATAATTTTCGCATGGGGGCATAGGCTTCAATTCCTGCTTTGTCCCATTCAGTTAATTCATTTGCACACTGGTCGACAGGGAGTGAGAATGTTTCCCTCGATGGGGCACACTGATGTGATCTCTGATTGACTCAAAATCAGCCTGCTCGTAGTATCTCGTTATTTTGTGAAACAATTCACGAGTTTTCTGGGTTATATATATCATTAGCACAATGTGATTAGCATTCGCGAGTGGGCTATTAGGTTTCGGCACACAAGCCTCAGGCATTGAGGTTATGAAAGGCCTACAAGTAAGGCTTGTTGGTCTACTCGATCGGGGATACAGGTAAGAAACAGACAAAATCTTAACTAAAATTATATAATGAAGAATGTTGTTAACAGTAGAAATGTTGAGTCAAATTATATAATGCACAGACGATGTTGACAGTAGAAATTTTAAGCAACAATATTTAATTAAGATGTAAAATTATTTAATTAAGAGATGATGTAAAATATCCAAATCTTAAGTAAAGTCCTTTAATTCGGATGCTAATCTACTGATTCTTTATTAAATGCGAAACGTTTAGCAAGTAAATAATAATATTGATGATGATAATAATAATAATAATAATAATAATAATAATAATGCTAATAATAATAATAATAATAATAATAATAATAATAATAATAATAATAATAATAAGAAGAAGAAGAAGAAGAAGAAGAAGAAGAAGAACAATAATTACAATAACAACAACAACAATTAGAACCGAACTACTTCGTTGTACTGCATACTTTTACCTGCCAACGATAGGATAAACCAAATTCTAATGCCGGGCTTTCTTTTGTAATTGACCGAAAGTTTAAGGTCAAACTCAGATAAGATATACAACTTCATTTGTAGCGGGTCTTAATTATAAAAGACTGAATATGTTAATAATAAAAATAATACTAAAGTGTAAACTTTTTTTTAACTATTAAGCTGTAAGATGTTTATCTAAAGTAAAATCACATTTTACTTAGACAATGGCCGGTATTTTAACCAAATTTGGTGACGATTGGTCATGCGATGCGGACACTAGTCTGTAAACAAAAAAAAACATCGTCCATAAAGAACAAATAAACTCGATTGAAAAAATAATCTCCTTGTCAGAGATAAATGCACGTATATGTTTTAACACAATTGACGTACATATTGACATGTAGAGAAGAGATTATTTATAGAAGAGAAATTAATAGCCGGCCAGACATTTGCAGTGTGTGCACACGCTTTTCATCTACTTGATTAGTTCTGTCTTAACCTGAGTCAATTTAGGGTTACGTTAGCGTTAGGGTCAAGGTCATGATTAAGATTAGAGTCAAGGTCTCAATGTAGAGGTCAATTCAACTGTAATTTCTGACCGTAAAATGCAAAATAAATAACACTTTGGAATGCATCGCGAAATAGTGTACAGCTATCTGTGTAAGTTTGTGTGGTAGAAGAAATGTAAGAGAAAAATATTCCATACATGAATAGATTAGATTTTCTCTAATAAATAATGACGTTTTCTGCCGAATTTGTTTGTAATTTGAGATAAGAGTGGGGGAGTATTTTATTAGATGGGGCGGATCTATTCTTCAAAATATTTCATAGAAGTCTGTCCGCATCTGAAAAATAGTTGAAATGAAAATAGCGAAATGTTTGTTTTTATTGTCTGTTTAATCAGTAAAAGCAATTCGTACAAGAATGTCGGGACGCAGAAAACTGGAACCTTCTAATTTTGAGTTTCGCAGCGATTGCATTGGACCATGTTGCCGGCCAATCGTTTGCTTATTAACTGAATCAAGCTCCCCACTCGCATAAATTATCGTATAACCAGCACAGCAATTCATTGGATCATCCATGCACCATGAATAACGTCGGATGCACTGGAAATAGAAAGATTGTCATTGATATATTAGTATAGTATGCAAGATATATATATATATATATATATATATATATATATATATATATATATATATATATCATTTACACTTATTAAACAAATATACATAACACTCTAAAGCAAATCACGTATCCAAACGGGAGTGATACGTCAATTCCCATTTCCGTAACAGGTGACAACATAAGTTGAAGAGAGCGGATGTTTAAGTCCTTCTGAGCTTGAAACCGACGGTACTTATGTTGTACTACTTTTCTGTTCATGAATATATATATATATATATATATATATATATATATATATATATATATATATATATATATATATGTTATGACTACCCCAATGCACGTTACAAAGCGAGAGTGTCCAGAGAGACAAGTGAAGCTTGAACTGCCATTTTTCAAAACAAATGTTCTAAGGCGTTTGATTCTGCGAATCTGTCAACGCTTTCTGCAGTCGAGAAAGTGGGATACTAATAAGCGACCTTCTGATGAAAATGAGAATGGATGTTGGTTAATTGCTAATACAATTTGATAGTCGATGTTTTGGGTTGTTGTTTTTTTTTTTTGGGGGGGGGGGGATCGCACGCGTTTTTATCTTTAACTCCGATCCAAATACAACACTTATTATCGCAGTAAAAGTAACACTTCTCACGTTCAGAATATAAAACTATAATGCAGTGTCTGGATGAGTTAAAATAGGCGTAAAGATTCGGCTTATTTGAAAAACTCGACTCGTGAGAAATGTGAATAGAAAACGAATTAATGTTTTAAATATTAATCGATGTTATGTTAATGTTTATATCCCAGAGCAATTACAAGTGTTTCACAAGAGGCACTCGCCAATTAATTGACCCCATGACTCCTCAACCGGAAGATATAATCAGGCTGGGAAGGAAAACCACACATATAGGATCACTCTGCTTATTGACTCTCAAGTTAATAGTATGTTCTTAGAAGCAGGCAACATTAATTCACTCATTTAATACCGATCTAAATAGACAATAAAAAACCGGATGACGTCATCCTCCACATAAAATTCTAGCGACGAATTTGTAAACACAAACAAAATAAATAAATGATATGAATGATACCTAGCGACCTGTATGCTCGAGATTTACTGACGTCATTTTTTTATACATATTTGTTTGCACTTTTTTAATCTCATTCAAGACAAAAAGATTTTGCTCGTCAAGTAGATAACTTCTATTATATTCTTCAATTAAAAATAAGATTAGTCCTTGGGTAGTATTTCTTAAATACATTGTAGAAAAGTACTTTATTATAGTGCCAATAACATAGTACAACAATAATAAATGAGATTTTGCTAAATCAAAACGTCTTAATTACCTAATAATTCGGTAGGTTCTCTAGCGCTTCTTAATACTAACAAAGTATAATAATACTAAGCGAACAGTGATACAATCAATTACGTATGCTAGTTCTCTTTACTCATTAATTTTCTCACTCTTTGTCTTTTTGTTCATTCTTATGTAGTCTATTTGTCGATACTCACCGATCGTCTCTGATTTTTTATTTCCATCAAATCGAGGCATTTCTGAACGGCAGTTACTTATATCGACATTTCATGATCTTCACGGAACTAGCTAGTAGTTATTAGAGATGTAGAACGATCGTGGCTTATGTGGTACACACGCAATTATAAAAGTCACATTTTCATAAAACGATGTGTTTTAGTAAAAAAACGTCCCTTTGAAAGTTATTGTAATAATTAATTGAGAGTAACCTTCCCTATTTATTATTACTTCCCCTTTAGAGAACGTTTCTATAAATAGTTACTCGACTAACACACACACAAGTATTCTAACGAGCAGAATAAACCTATACTCAAATTTAAGTCACAGAATGAAGCTGACTCAAATCAAAGTCACACAATAAAGCTGACTCAAATCCAAATTGCAGAATCAGGCTTACTTGAATACAACTATCAGAATAGAACTGATTCAATTCCAAATTGCAGAGTAAAGTTGACACAAATTTACGTCGAACAATAAAGCTGACTCAAATCGAATCTTGTGCGTCTGTATTATTCCAGTTGTTTCCATTATTGGAAGTCGGGTCAAAATCTGTACGTTGATCTTGATTTTGTTTTAAAAAATAAGTGCTTGTCAGTTGATGTAAGAAAATCGGGAAGTCTATAGAATTAAACTATATGTTAATACTACACTCATGAACCAAACAAATATGACCTACTTAAAATGTAAATAATAATTATTAGCCACGCGGATAAGCCTTGTAACGGCGAAATCTGTGTCTATTGATAACTATATTATGAATGTAAAAAATTAAAAAAATATATATATATACATATATTATAATTTCCAAAAACATATTTCCTAGATCTTTTCATCTGTAGAACACATTACACCGAGACTACTTCCTTGCAGACTACAACATCGTCTTCTACAAATACAACGTCAACAAATACTATATATATATATATATATATATATATATATATATATATATATATATATATATATATATATTATTACGCTTTTATATATATGGCTCTTTGTGATGTTTACTTAGTAGGAAGAATTTGAAAGTAAAGGACCTTACTATAGTATTTGCATTTGTCTAAAATATATGTAGGTTATTTTTACATTTTGTGTACAAAATTAGTTGGTCAAGGTCTGCGTAACAATGGTAGGTTTCACTGAAGCTGAATTAATATAACTCTTTTCAGCTGTCGGACATTACTCAGAACGGGATATTGCTCGACTGAAGTGGTAATCCCCAACCTTGTCTCGCTACCTGGCATATGTACTTTACTGCGACATTGCAGAATTTGCTTTTGTGAGATTAGCGGTGATTATTCTGTAAAACACTTTCCACAAAAAAAAAAGCATTCTAAATGTTCGCTTAATATTACGATGTGCACAATATCGACGTCGATGCCTGGTAAATCTTTTATGCATCTGACGGGCGAATAAATGCACAGCTTTTTCTGGGAGTTGAATTTCTCCGTGACGCACACACCGCAGTTTCTCGACGAGTTGGTCTATTTACAATGATATCATGAAAACATGTTCAATTAACCTTGAAAAGTATAATTACGGTCTCAACAGTTCCGGTTTATTAAAAGCATATTCAGCTGAAAACTATTTTTACGCTAAGTAACTGTTACGGGGTAAATTTATTTACCTATTTCAGGAGTAAATTGACTTACTCAGACACAATAAATACAGTAACATGTAAGGGTCATTCGGCAGCGAATTGTTGCAGTTATGTCCCCAGGTTCATGACGTTACTCATGTGATATACTTATTTTAATATACTTGCAATGTCTGCAATGTCACAACACTGGATACAGATGATATCTAGATTTACATTGTCACAATTCTGGCGGCAAAGATTCGAGCATACATTTCACAACACTAACGTTGAAGATTTATTCGAACATAATCCAAACCTGTGTCACGTACGCTGGAAGCAAGGATTCGACATCCACATTCCGCAAACCTGGAGACAAGGTATTTAAATTTATTAAGTACTACATTTTTCGTTTAAGATGATTTAAATAGACTCAAAACACGAAAATAAACCAGACGTGAGTTAAATGCAAAAATCAGCAACGAAAACTGAAGTTTTTGTCTAATATTTTAATTGTTGAAATTTGTGAAGAAAAACGACTTTCGAGTTATTTGTTTAACAAGACAGCAAGAAATTAAAATATTGAATTTTACTAAGCAAAGTGTTTTATTCTTAAGAAAAATCTCTATCGTCACGAAAAAGAATTAAAATGTTTTCTAATGACGAATTAATTCCAAAACTAAAGGTTCGAAAAGTCAATTTTCAACCGCGACGGAAAAAAACGAGATTATATTTTAAAATCTGGTGATTTGTTTTATTTTATCGTTAACGAAACGAAAAGTAAATAAGTTTTGTACGAACTTACCTGTTTCTTTTTCACTAAGTTGTGTCAAACTTGTTCGTATAAAAAAATACGCGTTGACCGCGAGAAAAATAAAAGAATAGATAAAAAAATGGTTAACATCCGAGAGAACGCAGATACGTAACATCGGACAATATTAACCAACCCTTCTGAGTTAAAAATAATAGACATTGCTACAGTGTAAAAGAATATGTCCTTTCACTGACCGATTATGGTAAATATTACTTGTTTCTTGCCGGGCTGCTATCTATTCTCTCGTCCGTCATTGAAAGCAAATCCTTGCCGAATGTAGCAATGTTTATTTATGTTGGTGGATTTCCGACAACAGTTAGAACTTACGTTGTGTCGAACTTTTCACCCGTGTGTAGTCAAATTAGACTGAAATTAGACCATGTGTAATGAATATACATCTTAGTTCAGGCACGAGTTGAAGAAAAATAGAAATTGCCACAATGTAGAAGGTTACCTCCATCACTAACCGGTTATGGAAAAGATTACTTGTTTTGGGCTGAAATAGAATAGAAAAGAACGTCTTACGTGAATACTCCCCGCTCCACAAATCAAAACTGAGAATACCTACCGTGAAAAGGAAAACACGTAGAGTAACTGATATTACGAGCGTCCATGGAATTGGTAGTAACAATTGAATGTTGTTGAAATTTACACTGCAATTCGTTTTACTCAGTAAGTATTTGGACACCTTAAAGTTGTTATATTTGAAATTGCCTAAGTGTTTAAGTAAAACAAATTAAATTATATCTGAATCACACGAAGACTGAAAAGGAGAATGTCTACAATGGAATCGCTGTAAATATGGTCGCCGCCATTTTACATCACATAACAATATACCTAATTATGTTTGTTAAAAGTATTCCGTAGAAACCGTGATGAGTCTAACTGCATACGTTATCGGTAGAAATAACGTAATCCGATATTCTCAAAACTCAGCTTAATTACAATGAGCCTCCATTAAATGTGCGCCTTATGTATTGTATAATGTAGTAAATTAAAAGCAAACGAATACTTAATAATAAGTAGACATTGTTTATTAGTTCCAGGTGTTGAAGGGAAGAGTGGGATAAGTAAACTTATAGTTAGAAGAGTTTTTGCTACCATCTTTATACCGTATCTTTTAGGGAGAATCAAATATGGTGGGCCAATAGTAATTTTAGTGAACATGGGAGAAAATAAACTACATGTTTACTATATCACGCTCAAGTGAATAAGCATAATATAGTGGTGAGTTTTGTAGCCTATGGTGCATGTTGTTATTCTCCTATTTTTGGCAAAGGTACAAGGGAAAATAATCTTAACTTTATATATATATATATATATATATACATTGGAAGTCAGATAGTGTGAGTGACCATAGACCATGGAGGATTTTAAAAACGTAATTTTAGAGCTGTTTAAGTATCAACAACATAAACAACTATGGTTACAGGCTGATCAAGCGTCTTAACGAAATAAACCTAGAAAAAAAGATAAGATTGACAGAAATAACAGCTGGAACAAAATAAAAAGATCTGTTCATTTAAAGCTAAAAACAAAAGCAGAAATTATTTAAATTGTCAAATAGTCGGCAAAAAAGTTCATACGAAAGTCTGTTTTCTCAGACTGAATATCCACGTGGTAAAGATAGTTCCAATCAGTAAATATATACATCTTAACCGTAAATCGTCAGCCTCATCAAAACAACCTAGAAAACGTAAAGCTAAGTGAACCACATCCATTTAGATCGAAGTTCACTCAGATGTAGACCAGGCTCCGATTTTAAATCTCAATGTTCTTCTTACTTCGAAATTGAAAACTCAGTCTCAATTGAATCGCTGTTAACATCATTATATTATTAGGAATTAATTATACTTACAAATATGCGCCACTATTTTAATATTGAGCAATAATTATTCGGAAAATTACGTTGTACTTACTTCGGAATTTGTGCAAAAAGAAAACGGAGAAAAAAGTGTGTCTTGCTTTGTTTAGCTCCTCCCACTTTTATTATGCCAACCAAACAAAGTGTCCGCCTTTTCTTCCTTCTTCTTGCACGACGATTAAACTGCTCTCTACACACTTGCTTTTTTATTTTTTCATTTTTACAGCTTTTTCATTCCTTATTTAATTTCTTTTTCAATGAAAGATTATGAAAACACCAGAATCGTGTAACCTTTGGATGAAGCAACAAATAAAAGAAACCTGTAGATGTGGTATGATGCAATTATTCTCACGTACACCTATCGAGTCTTTTACATCTGAATTACAAAAATAAAACGCTAACCTTTTCTTTATATGTATATATGTGTATAAAAATGTTATTATGAATAGTTGGTGCAACTTGAAGATGAGATATTTCCGGTTGTTTTGTCTACCAATATTATCGATTTATAGGGAATTAATAATTATTAGAAACTTATGCCTCATTCCAGATGAAATATCATGAACAGCGGTTGTCAAGATAGCAACCATTTGTTAGGTGAGAGGAGATGTAGGGAAAGTGTGTAAATGCTGGCTTGTTGAGAGTTTGCTGTTTCTAAAGGCGAGTGAAATATCTTATATGATCGGAGATTTATGTTGGCGAAAAAAATAACAAACATTAATGAATAGATCATAAATTTACTGTAATAAATCAAGAGTAAATGTCTTTATTCAAAACATTTCTGTAATAAATGAAAAGAACATAACTTTATTCGGCAGAGTGAAACATTACCGTAATAAATCAAGAGAATAGGAATCTATATAATAGGGTCACAGCATTTCTGTAATGAATAAACAGAACATTACTGAATGCAACTGAATCCGAACATTACCGTAATAAAGTTAAAATAACCTAACTTTAATCAACAAGGTGATCATGTTCGTGCAAAGAAGGAAACTACGAGGCGAGGCGAATTGAAAGACGTCTCGCACAAGATGTGTTTATCTGCAGTAGGAATGAAAATGCACTGCTATTTGAAGGTAACACATTCTGGAGAAGACATTTTAATATCCAAAAATGGCTGGTGCAAAGATGAGGAAATAGCACTGAAATACATTTAACAGGTGTTATCCCGACATCGAAATGTGACATACTCTGAAGGAGAATACAGAACTGTACAACAAATTTTATAACTTAGAATGTGAATCTACCTTTCACTTCTACACCTAAGACACGGTAGCGTAGGGTTATTTACAACGATGAATATCCAAGTGATATGTCTCCGTAGCTGCAAGTTCAACGATCAATATGCGCCAGAAGTAGTGCATGCGGGTATGCACTGAACACGAGTATGCACTGTAGTGAAAAGAAGAAAAAGAAACAGTGTTATACTCTTTCGTTTTCAGAAGTAAGATGTCGTTTGCCAGCGTAATATAAAAGAAATAATTCTAACAGCCGTATTCGATTGATACACATTTTAAACAAGGAATAATTTTAACCGACTATGACAGAACTCGTAAAATTCAAAATGCAACAACAACTAGAAAAAATAAAAAAAACTGAAGACAAACAACTAAAAATTAAGAGAGATTTCGAAAGCTTCTACTGGAACAAAAATCCGACGAAAAACTACTAGAACAAAAAGACATCTGAAACAATATAAAAAAAGCCGACGAAAAATTTAAGAAAAAAAATAAAAAGACATTTACTAGAAATACTATCTATTAATGCAAACAATATCGCATAAGAGTCAAAAAACTGAGAACGAATAATATTTGATCGGAATGGCGTTTGGAGTGCAATTGACCATTTGACTTATTCCTTAGACGAGGATAAACTCAGAAGGTATGAAAATCTATACAAAATAGATTGCGAAAATTCGGCAAACTCTAAAATAGTTCCACACTGTTCCAACATAAAGGACCACCGAACTTTATTTTATGCCGAAAACGAACAACATTACTTTTCTGAAACTCGTCATCTTTTGACAGAATTATTTAGCCCTAACACTTATCTGTAACACAAACGGAGGAAGTGTTTTGATTAAACAAAAAATATGGATTGTACACCACAACGTCTGCGTCAATCGTTAGTAAACATTGTTGCGACATACAATTAGCGGATAACTTTAAATGTGTAATTTCCGTGCAAAGACCAGTATAAGATGAACACGCATACATCAGATGTAGGTTTCTAAACAAATTAGAAACTGAGCTAAATTTTACATTACAGAAATTAGCTGAAAACTGCAAGAGATTTTTAAGTGTTAAACAATATTCTTAAGATATTGAAGAGTCGAGCATTGTGCACACTGGAAAGAGACGTCAGAAATCAAAATTCAAATTTCCTTCAAAAAACAATTCGAAACAAAAAAAAGTGATTACATTCACGCTCCTACAAAACAAGTTAGGTTAATAAAAAAAAAACAGGATAATCTACCGCCTAGTCCTGTTTCGGTAGAGGATACCTGTTTGAAAAGATGTCTAACTTGTAATAATGTCGGTCGCCAGACTTCAAATTGCAAAACGAATAGAGAAAATAAAACCCTGGTTAAAACTAACACAAACGAACGAACAGGGATATGTAAAAATGTCCACAGATGAAAATCCTTAATCAAAATATAAAAATTACAAATTAGATTCTTGTTCAGACGTGTCGATTATTCATATGCATACATAGAAAAAATGGGATAAACCATCCATTCTAAGAACGAACACACAGTTAGCACAGTTACTGGTGAAAACATTAATTTTAAGGGTCAACTTATTACCGACCTTATTTTAAATAGAACAATAAAAAAAGTGAAATTGTCTGTATTAAAGCATATAAAGATATGATATTCACGCTGAAAATAACACCAAACTTAAAAGTTAAATTCTTTGGATAACAAGTTGAAGGTTAAAGAGAGGGAACTCATTGTTCCAGATTTAACGTTGCAACTCAAATATGTTTTCAAAGAGATAATGTCTGTCAGTTGAATGTCGAAGTCAAGACGACATTTCTTCAAAGTTTAAAGATTTTCTCGGAAATCAGAAGTCTGGAATTAAAATACTGGAAAGTATAATATATTATTTTTATAGAGGCATACAGTTTTTTCATAAGAGTCACCTAAATCAGATTAGAGAACGACTATCGCAAGTACCCCGACAGATAGAAGTTATGGTTACCAGATACGACTTTCAACATACAGCTCCTTCAAGCAAAGCGTCAATCCAAAAAGAAAACGATACTATGACTCATAGAGGGGCGTGTTATGGTATATTACTTATACGAAATACTCTGACTCTATCACTCACTATAAATACTGAAAGCACGTGCTTCTCAGTGTTGGAACCGCACCAGTCTATACTAGCAGTCAAGACTAACGTACAACTACTCTTGTTCTCTGTTGTATTATACTTTTTTAAATATACTTGTTATCCCTAAACTCCGAGTTCGTGTTTTCTTCCGGTCCATTTACAAGCCCACAGCACTAGTATACAACGATAAAACAGAGCAAAGAAACACTTCTGATTAACTTATATGACTTAACAAATGTAATCCTCTAATATTACTATTGTAGATCCTAGGTGACGCTATGTCGAGTTTCTTGTATAGAAAAGTATAATAAAACACATTGAAGTTCTTTTCCTCCGACAAGGCGTACAGTAATCGTTCATGCACTATCTATGGCATTGAGCTCTTTACCATAATATACACCGCTTACTCAATATAATACTGTCTTATTATTCGTATGACGTTCAGTACATTTGCTTGTATATATCATTATAACAAAAGACAGTGTATTACTTTCTAACGAGCAACACGGCTTTTACAAAACGCTGCTACATGCAAAATATGTAGCACTTTTGGATTGACATATATTAACCGAAAGAGAGATGCATAAGAAAAATGAATGTAAATTGTAAAAAAAAATATTGAATTAAAAAATTAATGACAAGTCATTAAAACAAAATGAATAAAGTAAATGCATGAAAAATGAATAAAGAGATATAATAAGCGCGTAGCTTATGTAGTTTCTAAGCGTGTTTCTTCTGCAGTTTTAGATATTTAGGGAGAGACACATACTCACACAGAATTATGACTTTCCGGTATATAATAGGTTATTAATAGGTGTCTTTGCATGAGTATATGTTGACAAATAAGCGTGTATTTTTTCTCATTGCTGACCGTGTTTCTGATGCAATTTCTGGATTTTACACATTGAGACATACATAAAAGTAATTACGATTTTCTTACATACAAAGATAATGCATAGGTTTTTGCATCACTATATGTTGAATAATAAGCTCGGATCTCATACAATTAATGAGTGTATATCTTATGTAGTTTCTGACTTTGGCAAATCTACAACTGTTAAACTTGTTTTTATTATTCCCGAGTAGAAGCGAATTATTTGACATATGCAATGCAACCTTTAAACACACCTGCTCTATGGAAATACTTGAACCCTTAGGATTAAATAATACAACTTACCAAATGTGATAATGCATTATAATTTCATTGCTCCCATGCAACATTTAGTTTCTTGTTTAGTATGCAACGCTGTAACAAAAACCTTTTAACACAGATAAATTATTTCTCCTGAGAAACGCAGCATTGAAACACACTTTCCTTAGCAAGGATATTAATCACTTTGGATTAACCACTTACGAAATGTGATACTATAATATTACTATTATTTTTCCCGGGCAACGCCGACTACTTTTTTTTGTATACAACAATATAACAAAATACAGTAAGTTTCGTTCTCCCAGGCAACGCAGCGTTTAAACACGGCTGTTCTATGTAAGATATTGAGCGTTTTTACATTACTATCACTTAATAAATGTGATACTATATTATAATTTCTTAGTTTCCGTGCAACATCGAGTTTCTTGTCTAGTATTGAACACTAACAACACACAGTGCAGTTTGTGGTACCAGGCAACGCGACGTTTCAATCTGCCTCGGTTTACTCCCAAATAATTATTTTTTAGCTGAGACATCAGTT
Source organism: Sepiola atlantica (assembly GCA_963556195.1). Lineage (NCBI taxonomy): Eukaryota > Metazoa > Mollusca > Cephalopoda > Sepiida > Sepiolidae > Sepiola > Sepiola atlantica. Next base: position 226,433,361 of record OY744517.1, read on the forward strand.
TCTTCCGAGACAACGTTAATTAAGAATATAGCAGCTTTGCGAGTTAGAAAACTCGCAAAGCTTCTATATAGTTTAATTTTTAATTTTACTGGACACACATCCTTACATAGATACATACAAGCTGACATACAGAACAACAATGGTGGGGCTACCCGGTGTCACAGGGTTATACAACCAAAATAGAAGAGGTTCGAAAGTGTGTATAATATTGACAGTGGGAATTCAGAAGTCTATGACTCGACTCCAAACATCAAACAAAAAAAACGCAGTTTGGTTCAATTCCTGTAGAAGCACAAAAACCCTCTGCGTAACTACGAGCTCCAATGAACGAGAATAATTCGGCTCACCGCAGAATCTCACTCGATACTCACTTTATATTTATTTGCATAAAACTATACAAAATTATACAAAATTATACAAAATTATACAAAATGCGGCACAAGGCAAAAAAAGGAGGGAAAAGGGTCATTTAACTCTTACATATAAAAACTATACTTAGCTAGTTTCAATCATGACCATCATTCACCAAAATACCACATTCGCAATATACATCCATCGTTACTCACCATAAGAATTCGTACCATGAAATCCTACTTAAAAGCCATGAAAAAATATGAAACGGGGAAGTGGGAATGACAAATTTCATGTACAAAATATAATGCTTTATATAAATGAAAAAAATTGAGGTTAGTAAAATGTCCTCCCGTTAGTTGAAATGTGGCAGAGAAGCCGATTTTCCGGTCGAAATCGAAAAGTCGAAAAAATGGTCTGATGCAGGCCCCAACGCTTTATACCTGAACACCACCTTCGAAAGTATCGAAGAGTAACCTGCATCTCGACAAATCTGGCGGTCTGTCATCAAATTGGGGAGAGAAGAGGAATTAAACATGGGGCAGAAAATAAAAAGGGAGTGGGATGAGGACAAAATAAAAGGGGAATGTAATGGAATCAATCATACACTAGCTAAGTTGATGAACTTAAAATTCAACAGATAATTAAACTGAAAATAACTTAAAATAAGACATAATCTAACTTAACATGAAATCACTGTCCTTTTCCTGAACAAAATATCCTCTGCCTAAGGCACGTCCAGATACCACTCTAATCTAGCGCCAGCTACTCTACACAATCGCGCACCAGTTACCCACCTTTCACCAAAATATGCCGAAGAGAGTTACACCCGCTAGGCCCTAATGCGGGTCTTCAGGTATTATTTTAAAAAATCGCAATACGATCGAGAGACGTGAAGGTCTCAGCTCCGTAGACTGTCTTGCACCTAGTCGTCCATATCGTTACTCTCATAATGGCTAGTAAGCTTAAGAACGTAAACTGTTTTCCCCTATCTGTTGTCGGAGCTCAGTTGCTACATACATTAATGGGTTCCAGGTCAAAAGACGATACATTAAGAATACAGACAATGTAGCCTGCAACCAGCCTAATCAGCGCCACGACGATGGGGCAAGAAACGGAGACGTGACTTACGGTCTCTTCCTCGTCGTCACATCTGACACACGTCGGAAAATTACTCAAGCGCGCTGAATGAAGCCTTTTACCGACCCAGAGTGCATTTCTAATCGTCAGCGATGCCTCGTCATGGTCAAAACACCTAAACCAAGGCCACCAAGGCCAGATCGAGCGGAGCGCCCCCCTCGTCAAAGCGAAATCCTCAAGCATATCATCTCAGATAGTCACCCTCACCATTACCCGATATAATGCCTCTCGGGACAACAGCAGGGTGTCAGAGAGGTGTTCTGCCACCCTTAAAAGAAACTTTAACGCATGTCTACATTCGCGAAAGAAGGGGCACTCATTTCGGGGCAACCAGTGTACCTCCCCCTCATCCAAGTGCGCACTGCTCAAATCCGAAAAGGCTTTCTTAGTGCCTTCCTTCCATAAGACACCGTTTCCCTTAGATGGTGTACTCATTCGGTTTAGATAAAACAGCCGAAGTGTGTGGCATCGAATTTCGATGCTCGGCATACCCATACCGCCTACAGAAGTATGATGGTAACAAATCTCGCGACGGGCCATAGGTGCTTTTCCAAGCCACACAAACTTGAACAGAGCCCGCTGCAACTCTAGCAGCGTATCCGACGGGAGTGGACAAACTGAAAGACGATATAGGATGATCGGATAAATGTGAGAAGCACACACCCTCGCTCTCCCCGTTAACGAAAAATGTCTGCCGGACCACAGACCAGCTGTTGCTCCTACTGCTTTCAGGACTTCTGAACAGTTTTTCTACAGCGTAAGATCAGGACCAAACTAGACGCCGAGTAGCTTGCAATGCCCATACGTCTAGCCAAAGGGTCCCTGCAAGGAAACACCCTTCCAGACACCAATGTGCAAGCCAAAAGACTTATCGCAGGTGATTTTGGCCCCGTCACTGTTTCATACATTCTGATTTCTCTGTCGAGGACACTTATCTCGGCATTGCTCGTTACAAGCACAGTCAAGTCGTCGGCATAGGCGGAGTACTTCAGCGTGGTACAAGCACCTGCCAAAGTATTTCCACGCAGGACCGGATCGCCCTTAGTCTGTTAAGGTAAGGTTCCAAAACAAGCACATAAAGCATCAGTGTAAGAGGGCACCGCTGACGAAGAAATCAGGACAATCTGAAGGACTCAGACCTCATACCATGTACTTCAACCCCAACACCGGAGTTCGCATACAAGAGGCGAATCCAAGAGAAAAATTGCGGGCTTAAACCGACCGCAGACAAAACAGTCTCAAAATACCGAATGTCCACCCTATCGAAATCTTTGGACTTATCTAAATTGATCAGCGCGGCTTCAGTGTCGATTATATGTATAATCAAGCGTATCGAGTGCAAGTTATCCTGAATGGTCCGGTCCTTTACAGAACAAGTCTGCTCAAGGCTAATTAGACCAGGCAAAACAAGTTACAGACGGTTGGCTAAGACCTTGGCCAAAGTCTTAAACTCCGCATTTAGCATTGTTAGGGGCCGATAATTATCTAACCCATCCCAACCATTTTTGCTTTTACGTAACAATTTAACCAAACCTATGGTCAAGTACTGAGGAATAGTCCCGATCCTAAACCACGAGTTAAACAAAACTGTCAGCAACGGAATCAAAATGTGCGACATCCTCAAATACACCTCGTAGGGCAAACCATCAATCCCCGGAGACCTGTCAAGACCGACCCGCCTTAAGGCTTCTCGGACTTCATCCTCTGTTATGCAACCTTCGCACCTAGCCGCGTCGGTCACGTTAAGACGAGAAAAGTCAGCTAAATAGGGGTCGATTTGTGTTAAAGACAAATTGGGTTCCCGAGTAAAAAGATCCTGGAAATGAGAACGAAACGCCTCCAGAATACCTTCGTTTGTGGTCACGATCCGCCCATCCGGTTATAAGACACGAGCGATATGTCGATCAGATGAATGTCGACGTTCCTCTGCACACAGTTCAGCGGCTATGTTTGTAGCTTCCTTAGGTACCCTTTGTAACCTCTCACTAATCACTAAAACCTGGTGCTCTTGGTTAGCCAAATACTCCAGCTTGGCCCTTATTATAGTAACACTAGAGCTATCCCGCACCTCCACCGCCCGATCTAATCTAGACTCTAGTGTCACTTTAGCTGCGTAGTTACTAGGTTGAGTCGTCTACTAACATAGGCAGTAAAGGACCTTATAACCTTCTTAAAATGACCCACCTTCCTATTCCCAATTACGGCCCCCGTCAATTCCCGCTGTAAGGTTAGTAATAGCTGTTCTTGGTAGCCCTTCACATAAAACAACGAAGTGTTGAACTTCCAGTACCCAGCTAATCTAGGTTTCGGTCTATCTAAGTTTACACGGACCTGAACAAGTGTATGACTCGAGTAAACTATTTTATGAAAACTTGGACAATCAACTAATCTTACGTCGACTCTCCTAATTATATCGATCGGTTCGATCGATATAACTAGAGAGTTGTACCGGACGGGAGCACCGTCAACCTGACCAACTCCATACCCTATCTCGGGGCTTTTCATTCAGGTATTTATCGATAAGGTTAAACTTATCGAGGAATTCCCGAAATAACATAGCGTCCCGTCAGTGGTATTACCCCTAGGCTGATTACGATCTAAATCGGGATCAAAGACCGCGTTCCAATCTCCCGAACAAATGACTGCCCGAGTAGTATTCAGGAACTGCTCGATTCGTCGAAAGAAAGAACCGAGCCCAGAATGGCTAATAGGAGCATAAACTCGAACGAGCCGAAATGCTTTCTCCTTTATGGTAATATCCAAGACGAAAAGTCTCCCTTCCGAATCTATGTAGAAATGATCACACGTCGCATCTAAAAATGTGCTTACCAGCCAGGAAACCCCCCTGGCGAAATAATTAAAGTACGTTGAATAAAGGTGAAAATCCTAAGTCAGCGCACCCAAATAGACCCCTGAAATCAAGTGGGTTTCCTGAACACAACATATATTCACTTTGAGGCGATGAAGGTCCGTAGCGACTCGAAATTTAAGAGCGTCGGCACTTAGGCCCCGGACATTCAAACTCGCAAGAAAGAGAGCCATAAGGATGCCTTAGCGTTGGGTTCGATAAACGAACATAGAAGTGGTAAGGATGTCGACGGCTCTCCCAAAATATTGTCTGCTTATCTGATCATTAATTTGACCATCGTGGGATATGCCGCCAACATCAAAAGGATAAGTTTATTTTCCTATCCTGTACAGGTAGGGGTGTAACCTTATGGGGACCTTCCAGGCGCAAACTTTTCTTAAACCAGATTATGTAATTCTTGAAGGTAGCCATTTGATGGGGTAAGATTGAACGTATTGTTCGCCTCTTCCAGCATCTGCCATAGAGCCTTCGCTTCGAATGTTGTCCTTCCTACTGTTAGGGGTCTTGAGCCGTTGGGGAAATTTGTAGAGTATTTGATAGATTTTTCTCCAACTTCTTTAAATTTTAATAGATCATACATGTTTGTGAGATGGAAGTATTTTACCATTACTTCTTGTGAGCTTGTAGTTTTACAAATATCTTCCCCGGAGAATGAGGCGGATATTTTATTCTTTCTTTCTATTGAAGGACTTCGCTGTCTTTTTTGCGTAATAGGAAAAGGGGGAGGCATGTCATCCATTAGTTAGGGGGAATGGGGTGCTAGGCCCTATAGGAGATGCTGGAGAAGGCGAAGGGGATGGCTGTTTTGTGGGGAATGCAGGAAGGAGAATTGTTGGGGTATTTATTGGGGAAACAAAGGGAGAAGGTTTTGGTGAGTGGACTTGTTTAGACATTTTGACAGGTCTTAGGGGAATTAATTTGTACGATTTATTAGAAATTGAATCTGTGATTGGGGGTAGCATTGTTTTGGGAGAATGAACAATTTACGGTGTTATTTGTTTGGAGGCAGGCTGGAGACTTGGTTTTTGAGTGGGGGTCTTTCTTTGAGTGGATTTGGACGCATTTTCCTCGAGTTTTGTTTTAAGCTCGTTAGCTTTTTTATAACTGTCTTTCTTCGGGTCGTTTTTTAGCATTTCTTCCTCTCTCATATCTCGAAGAGATACGCGACCCGGTATTTTCTTACCCGGTACTATAATCTATTCATTCTCGCCTTTGGAGTTAGGAAATACCGGAAAATCATCGTCGGGGACGTCTGAAACTGCTTCAATTTGATATGCCAACGTAGCTGGAGGATCGCGGTGGGGGCTAGCCTTGGACGTTTTGATATTCGGGGTGGTTGTCTTCGGGATTGATTTCTTCTGAGGGCAATCCAGTATGAGGTGTCCAAGTTGTTCACAGAATCAACAAACCGGTCTTCGGCCTGCTAGAATTATCGGTAGTTTATCCTCTCCTACTTGTAGATTGTAGGGGATGTAGCCATAAGCTTTTTTGTCTAAAAACAGCTCAAAGTTCCAGGTGCCTGGGAACTCGTCGAAATTAACATCCGTTATTTCTCCAAATTTAAGAAGTAAAGCACCATGTGTTCACCTTTAACGTGAAAAGGCACTTTAAATATTGAAATAGAAGAGCGTAATCTTCCCATATACTCTGTGCGTAGTAGATATTCTTGAGTAATAATTTGCGTGAGAGAGAGTTTTGCACAAATTTCTTCATTTGTAATATAACGTTCCAGTTGTTTAAACCTCTACATTTTATAAGTCTTTGAGGTTTGAAGCCTGCAGTTGCCAAAAGTTTTGTTATTAAATCAGGAAAGGCCCTGATAGATTTTTTTTTCAACAACAAACATTGTACACTCCTTTTTCCTATTTCATCCAATTTTGGTAAATCGACAATTAATCCGTTCTCCGTTACCATATGTTCAAATTGTCTTGATTCTTCTATAAATTCGTTTACATTTATAGTTCATTTCGGTGGATTACACTATTCTGAATTGTCAGTAACATTCATAGTCTCGGCAATCTTGGTCGCCATCTAGTTATCAAAAATGTTTGAGAACTAGACGCATAAGAAACAGAAAAAAACAGTACAAAAAAAAACCGACGTTAAGAAATTAATTTTAATAACCAATATCCAACAAGGCAATAACAATAATAACAAATCAACAATGGTAACAACCAACAAAAAAAATATCAAAGAATATACTCAAGTAACGCTCGGTTGAAAAGGGTTTGTCGGACCACGAATAAGACACTCGACACTCACTTATTATTTATTCGCATATAAATAAATTATACACGAAATGAGGCACATGGCCAACAAAAGGGGCGGGAAAAAGGTTCGGTCAATAATAACAAAAACGAACTAACCTAGATCGTTTAATTTAGGACAATCATTCACTAAAATACCCCATTTATACTATGCATCCTTCGTCACCAATTACCAAAAGAATTCATACGTTTACTATCCTACTTAAAACTCATATATACAATATATGCAATGGGGGGGGGCACTAAAAGAATAATATACCCAAAGGGGATGTTACATATGTACAATGGAAAGGAAAAAAATAAAAATAAAACTAACCCAAGTTAGTAAAAATACCCCCACTACTAATCTGTGGCAGATATGCAGATTTACCAGTAAAAAACGAAACGCATGTTGATGCAGGCCCCAATGCTTTATTAATAACTCCTCCTTCAAAAATATCGAAAGGTGACCTGCATCTCTGGCAAATCACGCTATCTGTCACCTGAATAGGGAGAAAAAAAAACCGGACCGTAATGAAGCTCATCCATGCACTAGCTAAGTTATGGACTTGGCATTACAATTAAAGAGAACATATATTATCCTTTAAACGGGTCTTCAACAACGTTCGTTTTTGCAAACCAATATTCTATGCCTAAGGCACATCTAAATACAACTCAATGCCAGCTACTGTCACTCTATAAACACGCGCCACTCTCTCCCATCTATCACCAAATTCTGCCGACGAGAGTTTCATCCTATCAGCTCTAATGCGAATCTTCAGAAAATACTTGGAAATTCGAATAAGGCTGAGAGGAGTGAAGGTCTCACCGTCGTAGACAACTTTCATGCGTGTAGACCATATAGCTCGTCTTGCAATCGCTAGTAAGCTTAAAAAGACAAAACGTCTTTGCCTATCTGTCGTCGGTACCAAGTTGCCACAGACAATTATTGGTTCTAGGTTAAAGGATGCTACGTTCAGGGTGCGAACTATGACACAAGAAAAAACTTCATCAGCGGCACCACGATGCGGCAATAAAGGAAGGCGTGACTAAAGGTCTCGTCTTCATCACCGCATCTAGCACAAGTCGGTTCATCCGTCAAGCCAGCTGAATGGAGTCTCTCTCGAACCCAGAGTGCATTTCTAATAACTAGCTAGGCCAAGGATGCCTCGTCGTTATCGAAACATCCTAACCAAGGCGCCCACTGCCAAATTGAACGTAGCTCCCCTTCGTCAAACCGAGCCCCTTAATCTTATCATCACGAACAGAACCCCTCACAACAACCCGATATAACGCCTTTCGGGACAACAGCTGGGTGTCAGAGAGGCCTTCTGTCATCCGTAAAGGGGAACTTCAAAGCACGGCGACACTCGCGGTAAAAGGAGCACTCACCTCGGGGCAACCTGTGTGCATCTCTCATGCTAGTGCACACTTTTCAAAGCCGGAAAAGCTTCCTTAGTGTTTTTCTTGCTTAAGCCATCGTTTCCCTCATATTGTGTAAACATTCGATATAAGTAATAGGGCCGAAGCGTATGTTGACGAATCTCAACGCTAGGCATACCCAGACCGCCCTCAGAAGGATGCATATGACAGATCTCGCGACGGACATTATAGGCCCTACCAAGCCATAAAAACTTTAAAAGTGCCTGCTGAATTTCAATCAGTGTATTCGACGGGAGTGAGAGAACTGAATAACGATATAAGATAATAGGATAGATGTGTGAAACACACACTTCCGCTTTGCCCTTTAACGAAAGATTTCTACGGGTCAACTACTAGCTGCGCTCCGTGTCCCCTTCAGTACTCCGACCAATTTTTCTCCAGCTAAAAGGTCAGGATCAAACCAGACGCCGAGTATCTTGCAAGGTCCATCAGTCCAGCTGAAGGGCCCATGTAGGGATGCACCCCTCAAGGCACCAATGCGTAAGCCCACCGACTTTTCGCAGTTTTTTTTTGCCCCTGTTATCGTTTCTTACATTCTAATTTCTCTGTCGACGACACTAATCTCGGCACTGCTCGTTACCAGCACTGTTACATCGTCGGCATAAACTGAGTACCATAACGTGGTACACGCCCATGTCAAAATGATACCATGTAGGACCGGATTAACCCTTAGCCTGTGAAGGAAATTTCCAACACAAGCACATATACATCGGTGAAAGAGGACAACCCTGAAGAATAGATCCGGATAAATACAAAGGGCCTCGATCTCAAATTATTCATTTCTTCCAACGCACCGGTGTGTGCATATAGAGGCGAATCCAGCTACGAAAATGCGGCCCAAACCGACGGAAGACGAAACAGCCTCCAAATAATAATGGTCTACCCTATCGAAAGCTTTGGACTGATCTAAATTGATCAGCGCGGCTCTGTGTTGACTTTCTCAGTTATCAAGCGTAACGCGTGCAAGTTATCCTGAATAGTCTTACCCTTTACAGCACAAGTCTGTTCAGGGCTTAACAGACCAGGCAGGATAAGCTGTAGACGATTAGCTACAATCTTAGCCAAAATCTTTAACTCTGTATAAAACATTGTAAAGGGCCGATAATTACCTAACCCATCCCCATCATCTTTGCTCTTACGAACCAGTTTCACAATACCCATAGTCAAGTACTGAGGTATAGATCCTTTCCTAAACCAGGAGTTGAATAATACAGTCAGCAAGGGTACAAATATGTGCGACAACCTCAAAATACCCCTCGTAGGGCAGACCATCGATCCCCGGAGACCGGTCCAGACCGATCTGACTCAAGCTTCCCAAACTTCTTACTCATTTATGCAACCTTCGCACCTAGCAGCTTCGTTTGTCGTCACGGTACGTCCGTCCGGCAATGTGACACCGGCGATATGTCGATTCGTTGGACGCTGTCGCTCCTCTGAATGCAAAAAGGCTAACTTCGCCTTCATCATAATTACTTTAGGAATATAACCCGCCTCCACCGCCTGATCTAATTCTAGGTTGAGTCGTCGGCTAAAGTCGGCAGAAAAGAACGTAATAACTTTCTTAAGTTAAATCAACCACTTATTCCCGATAATGGCCCCCGTCATTTCCCGCAATATGGTTAGTATTTGCTGATCCCTGTAGCCCTTCACCTCGAACAACGACGTGTTGAGCTTCCAGTAACCAGCAATCCTAGGTTTAGCTCGAACTAAGTTTACCCGAACCCGAACAATCGGTGATCCGAGTAAACTATGTTATGAACATTTGGACATTCTAATAAACCTATGTCGACTCTCCTAATTAAGAACCGGTCGATATAACTCGCAAGTTGTATCGAACCATAGCCATGGCTAGTTGCCCAAGTCCATACTCTATCACGGGGTTTTTCATTTCGAAACTTATCGACAAGATCAAACTTGTCGAGAAATTCACAAAATGTATTAGCATCCTCGGTATTTATAGTAGCCCTTGAAGATTTCCCCAAACGATCTAAATCGGGATCCAAGACCGTGTTCCAGTCTCCCGCTAAGATAACTGTCCGAGAAGTATTCATGAACTGCTCGATTCGCCGAAAGAAAGGAGCAAGCTCAGCATGTACGTTGGGCGCATAAACCCCAATGAGTCGAAACGCCTTATCGTTTATGGTAACATCCAAAACGCAAAGCCTTCCCTCCGAATCCACGAAGCAAGAGACACACGACGCATCTATAGTATGCTTCACTAGCCATGAAACACCCCTTGCATGAGAATCAAAGCACGCTGAATAGACATGACAATTCCTAGTCAGCGCGCCCAGTTACTCATTTGGAATGAAGTGGGTCTCCTGAATGCAGCATATATCCACTTCGAGGCGCTGAAGATCCTAATAAACTCGAAATTTGCGAACACCGGACTTTCAAACTCGCTAGATTGACAGCCATAAAAATGGTGTCTTATGGTTGGAGTTCAGAAACGAACATTGCAATTGTCAAGGTGCCGACTGATTTTCCCTATGGAGTGGGTGGATATCTTCACTGATAAAGCCACCCTGGGTCAAACTGCCGACATCAAGGTGAAATATTAGTTTTGCTGCTCTGTAAAGGGAGGGTTGTAAAAGAACGTTGACCCTCCCAAGACATTTTTTCCATAAATTTTTCAGATTTACATTTGTTTAAATAACTACAGGAGGCGAGATGTCGAAAGTAATATTCGCCTCTTGTAGAATTCGCCACACAGATTTGGCCCTATCTTGCGATCTAACGGCCGTAAGAACTCGCGGGGGGGGGAGAATTGGGGAAATTGTAGGGGTCTTCTACCGATTTAGAATCGATCTCTCCTTTCACAGCATAATTCTGATCATGTTCAATCAATTCACACATAACAGCCTGCAACCGATTTGCAAGAACTCTGGCCAAAATCTTTAAATCTGTATTTAACAGAGTGATGGACCTATAGTCATCTAAACCCCCAACATGCTCGCCCTTTTTCCTATACAATGTGATCACTACCCTGGTTACTTGACCAGGGATGGAACCCTGTGCAAACTAGTGATTGAACACATCCGTCAGAATAGGTACAGACATGTGCGACAGCTTCTAGAACAATTCAAAGGCAAACTATCAAGTCCCGGAGATTTGTCTTAGCCAACCTGCTTCAACACAGCCAGGACCTCACATTCCGTAACGCGCCGATCACAACTAGCCGCTCGAGCCGCCTTCTGGCGGGGCGAACCAGCCGACTAGTTGCCAAACTCCTCGACTCGGAGTCTGGACATTTGGGTGAGGCGATCCGCGAAATTCTCCCGAAACCCCTCACAAATCTCTCGAGCCGACACAAGGGTGTGTCCTTCCGGGCTGTTAATTTGACAAATATTGCTGTCCGAATTGCGACGTAGTAGAGCTCTACGCTCTGCAGCGTCCCCATTCACGGCTTCGTTGGACACTCTTTCTAAACAAGCCATGACATTCACACCGCTCGTAAGCCGCACGTTTCAGCCCCCCTTAGCTAGGTTTATGGCTAGGAAATACCCCCTTCCACCGCCCCGGGCCAGAGTATTTTCTAAACGTTTTTCTGTTTCAGCCTTTTTGAAGGCGAGGCGTTGGCTATATTTCACAGAAAAGCTCCTAATGCCACATTTGGCGTTTACCCACCACTTACTACCGGTTACCGCCCCCACTAATCCCTTTTGAAAATTAAGTGTTACCCTGTCCCGGAAGTCACGTATCTCCAGTAAGGAGGCATTTAACTTCTAGTACATAGCTAACTTATGGGTTTAAGGTTCTATTTCCAAATTGACCACAAGTAATCTGTGGTCAGAATGGGCTAACCAGTGGAACGTGGGACAAGATATATCATCTACTTTGCCACTTCTCACTAAAAAACGATCAAAATAAGTACTTGGTTAGGAAGGCCTGCTAGAAAGCAACGTCCACCACTCCCGCCCCGGGTGATCGACACGAACCCTGTCGACCAGATCACATTCAGTCATCAGATCAAAACGGCTATCTCACACCACCAAGACCCACCTTTATATATTTTGGGATCAAAGATAGTATTCCAATCTCCCAGTAAAACTAACCGCTTTGAACAACCGAGTGACACCTCCAACCCCCGGAAAAAGAGAGCCCTCTCCTGAGCGATATTGAGCGCATAAACCGCGAAGATTCGAAATGCGGCACTTTTCACGGCAACGACCACTCTGTTATCAGCATCCGCATGAACAACGTTTACACTTGCGGATAGGGTGCATCTTACTAACAAGGAAACTACCCTAGCACAACGGTCACCGAAAGTTGAAAAAACATCGAACTGCTTCGACAGAAGTCGGTGATCTTCGATCAAATCATAGTGAGTTTCCTGTAACGCAGCCACATCTATGAGAAAAGATATGAGGTCCCCCAGTATGCGTTTAGCTTTGCTTAAAAACCTCATGCCCCTCGTGTTCAGGCTTCCTAAAACTAATTTCGTGGCCATCTGCTGTAATCAGTGTCATCAACCGGTCTGAAGTCTTTCGTTACGAGGATGCCGCAAGGATTAGCCCTGTTACCTGTTAGTAAATCGGACCTAACCTGTCCGTCTCTGGTAATGCCTCCGACATCCACTGGAAAGGTGAGTTTCAGGGCCATATAAAAAGAAGGATTGGCGTACATGGAGACGCTTCCTTCGCAATCTGACCCCAGCTGTTTGAAGGAGAAATGTGCGTCATCCACCAGTCTCAGGCAGAATAGAGACAACACGCGTATTATGTTTTCAAAAAAAATTGAAAATCAAACCAGTGTAGAACCCTGCTCAAACCCGCCGATTTGGAGATGGAAGAACGTTTGCTAGATTTGACTCTAGCTGTTCAACCAAATGCGGCCAGCTGCTTAAGTTGTGCCTTGGCTCAGAACAAACCTTCAAAAAAGAAGGAAATCATATCAATTAGTGCCCAAGAGGGGCTATACAAATCACCGAAGAGGAGTGATCAACCAAAAGGTGGGTAAAGAACAATGGTGCCCAAAAGGGGCTTGCCCAGGGGACAGAGAGAGTCCCCGGTACAAAAAAGTGGCACAAGAAGCCCAGTAGCGAGTCGCTCCTAAGAAATAAATCCAACGCACGAATCCTAGGGTAAATTTTTAAAACCTTTGTCGACACTCACTTCTCGCTTCTCCTGATTTTCTTCTATTTATTATTTACAGATTTTCACTCAGTTAATTCCGCTTAACCAATCAGAAAATTCATAATCCGCTGGCACCTTATTTGTCGTCAAGGTGAATCCATGTATTATTATGCAGCAACCAGTAGATTTGTTACTTCAAGGTCGCGAGTTCAATCCTCACTAGAAAACTAGTAAGCCAAAACTTATTTCCCTTTCCATCTGCAAGCCAGGCACCGGCGGACCCTCTTACTGCGGGGATGAAGTAAGTCCGGGCCACACCCACCGCTTGATTCTGGCTCAAGATCATCAATTCCGCCACACATATTTAAGAGGTTTTCTGTCACTCTTGCCGTCTGTCAGTCGACGACAATTTTTGTAAACGTAAGAAATACATTAGGGCACATCTCCTATATAAATCTCGACTGTGTGTCTGTCTGTCTGTCTGTCTGTATGTCTGTCTGTCTGTCTGTCGGTCTGTCTGTCTGTAACACTTCTCGTCCGAGAGCAGCAACAAACAATCATACAGTTGACATCATTCGAACCAGCCAGCCTCTGGTCGCGTATTGTCTCAGAATCAGAAAAAAATTACGCTTTCGGTGTCAACGGAGCACTTTTCCTCAATGAAGTGGCATTTTCCATAATTTTCAAACATTATCATGTACTAATTTGACAAGAAACAAATGATATTATGTATAATTATAGAAATAATGCAAGTCATGATTAACCGGAAATGACATCAGAGGAACAGAGTGCCGTAAGAAATTCACTAACACTACAATCATTTTTTCCTTTCGTTCTTCTTTTCTCTAACTCCCACACTTTCTACCTTTTTTGCTTAATTAATAGACGCTAATTTTCCTTTCCCCTCCCTTCCTCCCTACGCCAGTTCTGTTATCATCATATCATCTTTCCAGGCAGTACCTCCTCCTTCTTTGAGATATGTATACTAAGTGTTGTATCGGTTCTGTTTTCATGATACCCTTTTCCCAGGTATTACCTACGCCTTTTAGAGAGGTGTGGAGGTAGTGTAGTATCTGTTCTGTTTTCATGAGACCGTCCTCCCAGGTATTACCCCCTCTTTTTTTAGAGATGTGACGGTAGTGTCGTATCTATTCTGTTGGCATGATACAATCCTCCCAAACATTACCTCTTTCTCTTTAGAGGTGTGGAAGTAGTGTAGTATCTGTTTTGTTTTCATGGTACCCTTCTCCCAGGTATACACTCCTCCTTAAAGGAAGAAATAATTATGGTCCGCCATTGTTTGCACCGATATTTCAATTCTTACAAAAAGACCATATCAATCAGTAAAGTTAAAAGAATAAATAATTTTCACAAATGCATATATGATAAGAAACAGTCGAAATTCAAAGTAAAAATTATATAATGCAGAGATGATGTAAAGAGTCGAAATCTTTAGTAAAATCATATAATGAAGAGATTATATAAACAGTCGAAATATAAAGATAAACCATATAATGCGAAGATTATGTAAACAGTCGGATCCTTCAGTCAAATCATATAATGCAGAGATGACTTAAACAGTCGACATCCTGATTCAAATTATATAATGCAGAAATCATATAACTAGTCGAAATTATAAGAACTATTTTATAATGAAGAGATATTGTAAATTGTCGAAATTGTATGCAAAATTAAATAATTCAGATGCGGAGATGATATAATTAGTCGAAATCGGAGGTAAAGTTATATCATGCAGAGATGATGAAAACAGAGGAAATCTTAAGTAAAATTATATAATGCACAGATTATGTAAAGAGTCGAAATCTTATGTTAATTATATAATTCAGATATGACGTGAATTGTTGCAATCTTAAGAGAATAAAATAATGAAAACATTATGTGAGCACTAAAATTCATTTTTACAATTATATAATGCAAAGATGATGTAAACATTCAAAAGTTTAACTTACATCATATAATGCGGATGTTTTTTTTGTTGGGGGGGTCAACCTAAATTGGGATCTGCGCAGCGAGATATCTGTTTACATTAGTTTAAAATTTCTGCATGTCAGTACTGTCGGGGAAAAAATTGGCAGGTAGGGAATTCTAGAGTCCAGCAGCACGAGAAAAGAAGCTATTGACTGTCGAGTCGGTCTAGTGAATTTACGTTGAGGGGAAACCAGAGTAGCCAATTTGTCGGAGCATACTCTATCGAATTATTCGTACAACAAGCACAAGAATGCTACATTGCGGCGATGGGACAGGGACTGGAGCTTGGTTGACAGTGAGGGACCTATTATGTTGGCGACTCTTTGTTTATCTTGTCAAGGAGGGAGAGACTAGTAGATGATGCACCAGCTCAGATATGGCAACACTACTCCATGCATGGGTGGATGGTCGCTTTGTAGAGATACAGGATGATTTCAGGTGTGAGGAGTTTACTAACACAGTAGATGGAGCAAACTTTATTTGCAGTAGCCTTGGCAATGTCTTCAATGTATTTGTATTCATGTTACCTGTGAAGGTAAGGCCGAGGAGTTTGAATGATGCACTCTTAGGTAAGGTCTTATTTGTCATGAAAATCGGTGGTTGTAGAGGTTTCTTGTAGTTATTTAAGGAAAGAAGCTTTGTCTTTGCAGCAGTAAAAGTTACCAACCATTTATGACCCCAATCCACTACAGTGTGGAGATCATTTTCTATAACCCCGGATATGATCGCGTCTGTTTTGCCATCATTGCGAGAGTAAAGCGTGGTGTTATCAACAAATATACCACTCTCAGCCTCTATGTTATAGGGATATCGTTTATATAGATCAGGAACAACAAAGGTCCAACGATAGATCCCTGGAGTACAACATCATTTATGTCATGTTGCTTGGATGACCGGCCATCGAGGACAACCTGGATTTTTCTTTTGTTTAGGAAGGATCTAGTTATATTAAGTAATTTCTCCAGTAATACCGTATGAGCGCATTTTCAGGAGAAGCCCTTTATGCCATACCTTGTCAAATGCCTTGGATATATCAAGCGCTATTGCCCTAGCTTATTTGTGCCTTGTCGAGTGTATGATACATGCGTTCAGAGATGACAGTTGGGATGTCTGAAGTAGATCGTGCTCGTCTAAATACATACTGGCGGTCAGAAAGAAGTTTAGCATAAACTAATTAGCTAAATTGATTAAGGATTCAAAGATTTTAGCAAAGATCGGCAGTAGACTGATTGGGCAATAGTTCTGAGGATCGGTTCTCTTCCCAGAACTTTTGTAGACTGGTATCACAGAGGCACTTTTCCAGCTATCGGGGAAGAAAGATTAAGCAAGGCATTTATTGTAGAGTTTGGAGAGGACAGAGGCCAGTTCAGAGGATCATTTCTTTACTATTATTACAGGTATAAGATCAGGCCCACAAGCTTTGGAAGTGTCAAGTTTTTCATGATGTCTCTGACCTGGGATGGGGAGATGACCAGGTTATCAAGTGTGGCTTCGGTCCGCAAAAAGAAATTGGGGAAGGGGTGGTTATCTGAGTCCAAAAAGGATTTAGAAGCGAAACGCTATGAAAGTAGTTCAGCCTTATCAGTTGCCGTGCAAACGATATCATTGTAGTTTGATAGTGGGGGAACGGTTGATTGACCATTATTTACTACACTATTGTAGATTTTCCAGAAATCACGAGTACCTAGTTTCTGTGACTGAATGCGTTTTTTTTGTTAATGATCATACCTTCTATTTGCTTCGCCTATCACGGACTTGAAATTATTTCTTGACTCTATTAGTGGCTTACTTATGGCGGGCGAATTTACGGAATGCTTGTTGCCTCTCACATTCCGAGGTGAACCATTGAGGAGAGTGGGGCTCGCTAAAGAATTTTCGCATGGGGACAGAGGCTTCAATGCCTGCTTTGACTCATTCAGTTAATTCATTTGCCCACTGGTCGGCAGGGAGTGAGGTGTCCCTCGATGGGGCGTCACTGATGTGATCTCTGATTGACTCAAAATCAGCCTCCTCGTACACTCTCGTTGTTTTGAGCAACGGTTCACCAGCTTTTGGACGAATTTAGGGTAATATGTATCATTAGCACAATGTGATTAGCATTCTCGTATGGGCTACGAGGTTTCATCACACAAGCCTCCGACATTGAGGTCAAGAAAAGGTCTTGAAGTGAGGCTTGTTGGTCTACGTGATTGGGGATGCGGGTCGGAAAATCGACAGTCTGATAGAGGGAGTGAGCTAAGGAGAAATTATACGTAGAGTAACTGGCTGCGTCAGTAAGGCTGGAGAATCCCAACCAGTCGCGATAGTGGGCATTTTAAATCATTCGAAACTTTAAGTAAAATCATACAATAAAGAGATGGTGTAAACAGTCAACATCTTAAGTAAAATCATATGAAACAGATATAATGTAAACATATGAAATTTTAGTTAAATCATATAATGTAAACATATGAAATTTTAGTTAAATAATATAATGTAAACATATGAAATTTTAGTTAAATCATATAATGCCGAGATGATGTAAACAATCGAAATGTTAAGTTACATAATTTTAGATATGATATAAATCGTTAGAATCTTAAGTAAAATCCAATAATTCAGATATTTTGTAAACAGTCAAAATATTAAAGACTATTATATAATGAAAAACTCATGTAAACAGTCGAAATCTTAGTACAATTATATAGTGAATATACAGTAGAAATTTTAAGTAAAATAATATCATAAAGCGATGATGTAAACAGTTGAAGATTTAAGTAAAACTTTATAATTCTAAGATTATATAAACAGACAAATCTTAAGTAAAATCATATAATGTAGAGATGACGTTATCAGTCGAAATCTTAAGTAAACTTATTTAATGTAGAGATGATGTTAACAGTAGAACTTTTAAGTAACATCATTTTATTAAGTGATGATGTAAAAACGACGAAATCTTAAGTAACATTTTATAATGCAGGGATGATGTAAAAAGTCCAAATCTTAAGTAAAGTGGGTAAACTCGGGTCTGATCTACTGACACTTTATTAAATGCGAAACATTTAGGAAGTAAATAATAATAATAATAATAATAATAATAATAATAATAATTATGATGATTGTAATAATAATAATAATGATGATGATTATAATAATAATAATAATAATGATGATGATTATAATAATAATAATAATAATAATAATAATAATAATAATAATAATAATAATGGTAATAGTAATAATAATAATATGATGAAGAAGAATTATAATAACAACAACAACAATTAGAACCGAACTATTTTTTTGCCTGCATACTTTTAACGATACGATGCACCAAATTCTAATTCAGGGCTTCATTCTGTAATTGGCCGAAAGTTCAAGGTCAAACTCAGATAAGATATACACCTTTATTTGTAGCGAGTTTTAATTATACAAGAATTAATTTGTTGATAATAATAATAATAATAATAATAATAATAATAATAATAATAATAATAATAATAATAATAATAAACTGTTAACTTTTTTACTATTAAGCTGTGCGTAGGTTATCTAAATTAAAATCGAATTTTAGTTAGACAATGGCCGGTATTTTAACCAAGTTTGGTGACGATTAGTCATGCGATGTGGACACTAGGCTGTACACACAAAAAACATAGTCCATGAAGAACAAATACACTCCACCGAAAACATAATCTCCTTGTCAGAGGTTAAAGCACGTATATGTTTTAAAAAACTTGACATACATATTGTTATGTAGACCAGATATAATTTATAGAAGAAAAATAAATAGCCGGCCAGCCATTTGCAGTGTGCGCACACGCTTTTCATCTACTTGGTTAGTTCTCTCTACTCCTGAGTCAAGTTATGGTTACGTTAGCGTTAGGGTCAAGGTCATGATAAGGATTAGAGTCAAGTTCTCCATGTGGAGGTCAATTAAACTATAATTTTCCACCGTAAAATGCAGAATAAATACAACTTTGGAAAGCATCGCAAAATAGTGTACAAATATCTGTGTAAGCTTATGTTGTAGAAGAAATATAAGAGAAAACTATTCCATACATGAATTGATTAGATTTTCTTGAATAAATAATAAGATGTTTTCTCCCGCATTTTGTCTGTATTTTGAGATAGGAGTTGGGGGAGTATTTTATTTGATGGGGCGGATCTCTTCTGCAAAATAATTTATAGAAGTTTGTCCACATCTTAAAAATAGTGTAAATGAAAAAAGCGAACATGTTTTTTTTTATTGTCTGTTTAATCAGTAAAAGCAATTCGTACAATTATGTCAGGACGCAGCAAACTGGAGCTTTCTAATTTTGGCAAAAATTCAAAAGTTTCGCAGCGATTAAACTGGACCATGTTTCCGTCCAATCGTTTGCTTAAGACTTGGATGAAGGCTGGCATTTTCTATGTAGATACCCTCGCGTCTTCACATAAAAACTACACCGATAACCAGCACAGCAATTCTTTGGAGCATTAAAGCAATCGGAATTATTTTCTAGGCACTGGAAATAGAAAGATTGTCATGGATATTTTAGTATCGTATGTACGATATATATATATGTATATATATATATATATATATATATATATATATATATATATATATATATATAACACAAATTTTAAACAAATATAGATGACACTCTAAAGCAAATAACGTTTCCAAACGAGAGTGATACGTGAAATCACATTTTTGTAACAGGTGACAACATAGGCTGCAGTAGTCGGATTGCTAAGTCCTTCTGAGCTTGAAACCGACGGTACTGATGTTGTACTTATTTCCTGTACATGAAAATAAATAAATAAATATATACCCAAATACAACACTTATTATCGCAGAAAAAGTAAAACTTCTCACGTTTCGAATATGAAACTATAATGCAGTGTCTGGATGAGTTAAAATAGGCGTAAAGATTTGGCTTATTGGAAAAACTCGACTCGTGAGGAATGTGAATAGAAAACAAATTAATCTTTTGGATCGTAATCGATGTTATGTTCATGTTACATGAACACTTGACATCCCAGATCAATTACAATTGTTTCACAAGAGGCACTCGCCAATTAATTTACCC